>VWYK01079127.1:0-10723 GCA_013399775.1 Semnornis frantzii | reverse complement strand
TGGGGAAGAGTGACTGGAAAGTTCCCTAGCAGAAAAGGACCTAGAAGTGTTATCAGTTGGATGAACGTGAGCCCAGGTGGCCAAGAAGTCAGGGGCATCCTGGCCTGTCTCAAGACAAGCATGGCCAACAGGAGTAGGACGGTGATTGTGCCCTGGTTTTTGGCACTGGTGAGACTGCACCTTGAATACTGCATTCAGTTTTGGGCCCCTCAGTATAAGAAAGCCATTGAGGTGTTGGAGCATGTCCAAAAAAGCTGGTGTTTAGAGCACAAGTCTTATGATGAGTAGCTGAGGCAACTAGGGTTGCTTAGCCTGGAGATAAGGAGGCTCAGAGGTGACCTTATTACTCTCTGCAACTACCTGAAAGGAGGTTGCAGTGAGTTTGGTGCTTCTCTTTTCTCCCAAGTAACAAGAGATAGGAGAATAGGAAATGGAAAAAATTCTTCACCAAAAAGGATTATTAAGCATTAGAACAGGCTGTCCCGGGCAGTGATTGAGTCACCATCCTTGAGTTACGTAAAAGATGTGATGTGGCACTTAGTGCCATGGTTTAGCAGTGGACTTGGCAGTGCTAGGCTAGTGGTTGGGCTTGGTAATCCTAACAGTCTTTTCCAACCTAAACTATTATTCAAGTCCATGTTTCTAAAGTACTGTAAATCATGACTTCTTGAAGAAATTTTATTCTAGTTAATTCCAAGCTCTATTGATCAGTACTTCTTAGAATCATAGAATCCTCCAGGTTGGAAGAGCCCTCCAACATCATCCAGTCCAACCTATCACTCAGCCCTAGCCAATCAACTAGACCATGGCACTAAGTGTCTCATCCAGTCTTTACTTGAACACCTCCAGGGACAGCAACTCCACCACCTCCCTGGGCAGCCCATTCCAATGTCAATCACTCTCTCAGTGAAGAACTTCCTCCTAATATCCAGCCTAGACCTCTCCTGGCACAACTTGAGACTGTGCCTCCTCGTTCTGTTGCTGGTTGCCTGAGAGAAGAGACCAACCCCCACCTGGCTACAACCTCCTTTCAGGTAGTCATAGACAGCAATGAGGTCACCCCTGAACCTCTTCTTCTCCAGGCTAAACACACCAAGCTCCCTCAGCCTCTCCTCACAGGGCTGTGCTCCAGGCCCCTCACAAGCTTTGTTGCCCTTCTCTGGACACATTCCAGTACCTCAGCATCTCTCTTGAATTGAGGGGCCCAGAACTGGACACAGGACTCAAGGTGTGGCCCGACCAGTGCTGAGTACAGGGGCAGAGTAACCTCCCTTGTCCTGCTGGCCACACTGTTCCTGATCCAGGTCAGGATGCCATTGGCTCTCCTGCCTGCCTGGGCACACTTCTGGCTCATGTTCCGCTACTATCTACCAGTACCCCCAGGTCTGTTTCTGCCTGGCTGCTCTCCAGCCACTCTGTCCCCAGCCTGTAGCACTGCTTGGGGTTGTTGTGGTCAAAGTGTAGAACACATAGCCTTGTTAAGTGTGATCCCACTGGCCTCTGCCCACCCATCCAGCCTGTCCAGGTCCCTCTGCAGAGCCCTCCTACCCTCCAACAGATCAATACCTGCTCCTATCTTGGTGTCATCTGCAAACTTACGGATGCTGGACTCAATCCCTTGGTCCAGATCATCAGTAAAGATACTGAACAGGACCAGGTCCAGCACTGATCCCTGGGGCACACCACTAATGACTGGCTGACAACTGAAATATTCCTGGGAATAGGCTACTAAAAGCATGCATATTCCGTAACTCCTACATTTCATGCTATAAAAAGCTACAGAACAGCATCCTTGTGACGCTATCCATAGGAATACTACAAGTGCTTGCTGAATTCTTACATTCTATTTCTATTTTTAAATCTTCAACAGGAAAGCATTGTACATTTTATTTTCTGAATTTTAGTACAACTTCAGCTGACCTTGCACTAGCAAAACAATTGCACCTCTTATAGAGGAGAAATAAACCAGAAAGAACCAGTTTCATAATAAGGCCATATTTCATCTGATTAAATCAGTAGAATTTTAAAGTCTGTCTCATTCAAGACAGGTGCCTCTCTCCTGCACAAGAGAGCTATGCTCTGAATCAGGGATTTCTTGCTATATGCCTGTGGTTACTCATGGATGTTTGAGCACTTCGTAGTAGAAATTAAAAAAAAAGAGAAGTAGTTTGAACGGATGACTGCTTAAAGTGAACACTACACTTCCATCAGAAGTCAGAAAGCATGTTAATATGAAGAAAACATGGAAAATACATAAACACTTCAGCTGGCAGAGTTTAGGATCAGATAAAAATTTATCACAGGAATGAGATATGAATTGCTGAAGCAGTCTGGAGTACTGTTTGCAAAGCTACTAACTCATGTAAGAGTTGCAAAAAGAGCTGTTCCAGTCCTCTGAGTCTATTCACAGTCAAAACCAACTACTATGTATTCCCTTAAGAGCCTGGCTATCCTCCATGTTTCAGGTAGATTTGTGTTTTATTACACCTGTGTGTTGAAGTCAAACAAACACCAAATCAGCTTGTATGAATGTTCTCAAGTAGTACTATTATTTTTCTCCCCAACAGCGTAATTTTAAACAGTAAAATATTTATGTGTGACAAAGAGATGTTTAAGCAGTGCCTCTTCCATGGATTGTAAAAATCCAATCAAGCCACGAAGCTCTGATATGATTGCATTATGTGTTCTTTCTTTATAAGCTGACACAGTCCAGGGTGCGTATGATGACTGAGCCTAAGTTCACCCAGTGTTCATCTCTTTAGGGATGACTGATGCTGTTGGCTTGCCAGTAAGCTATGACACCCAGATATCTGAATGCCATTTATGAAAAGATGAACAGTATAAGATACAAATTGTATTTGTACACAGAAAATATTTAGTTTATTCCCATTCAAATAGAACCAAATATAGTCCCAGAATAAAAATCTTATATATAGCTCCTGCTGCTATCATCTACGGACTCAACTAACTCGATCAGGAGAGTAAAGGATGCTTCTTGTACCAGTCAGCCTGCCTATTAAAAGCAAAATTATTCACTCCAATTTGTCACACAAAGGGATGCACCAAAGGTTCAAAAAGGTAATTATAAAGTCAATAGCTTTTCAGGCTAGAAAAAGAATTTGAGAGAGAGATACAATAAAGATTTAAAGACTTTGAGGTTTGACATTAAAAAATGTGTCATCTAAGTCCTGGAGAATATTTCATGAAAATTTGTGTAGAGCCGAGAAGCTAAGGACAACTTACGTTTAGAGAGCTCTCTAAGTACCTCTCAGTAGGTCAGGAAGTAGTTCTAATTCTTACCTCACCAGTACTTCCTGCCTGTAGGCCTGAGATCAGAAGATCCCATTCACAGAGTTTCTTTCAAAGTTCAAACTCAAGTCTTTCTCTTCTCTCAGAGCACACCTGACAAGACAGCAAAAATGGGTACCTTGGTAAATGTGGGGTCAGGCAGAAAGTACAACAGAGAAGGTTTTGTGCATATAGTTGTAGCAGGCCTGCTCCAAGGCACCTCCTGAGTCTATGACCTCAAGGAAGGTCCGTGGAGTTGTAGCACTGCAGACCCCAGTTCCAGCATGTGCTCCCGAGTCTTGACAGTTAGTCTCATTTATGGAGCCTAAACCTCTCTCTTTGTGGCTGTGAAACAGAATTCATTAGCTTCTTCAAAGCTCAGTGATACTGCAAGAAGATGGATGTAGGTATGCAAACTATCTTGTTGAAGCTATCAGAGGCAGTGCTTCAGCCACTGCAGTGGCTATGGTGTAGGTATGTTTTGGTATGTGACTTTAAATTAGAATGACAGTAAGTTACTGGAACAAAGAAGAGGCGTTTGCATGTACATGTGTAAGGGATTGTTGACATACGGCACCCTTTACTGTGTCATATATTCATACCAGAGGCAAGCATGGATTTTCCACACACTGTTTTCCCTTGTTTCTTGATTTTTTGAGTCTTTACCATGCAGTTGAAATGTTGCTTTAATTCAGCTTTTGATGGATTCACAAGTGGCTTGTTATCCTGCTGGCATATGCTTAGGTCAGCAATAGTAAGAATATTGATCTAGTTTTATCTATTCTTTTGATTCAATTTATATTACTTTTGGGATTTACGAATCAAGTTTTTCTGTATGTACCAGAAAATCAGAAGATCTGTGCTTCTATCTGGACATCCCATGATCATATGAAAGAAATGATAACATTCTCCACTCCCCTAATTAACTAGAGATGGCTCTGAGTCACACATCTGGCATAAGCAAAAAATGTTCCCCAAATTAGGAAATATTCAGTCTCTGAGTTTCTTCTGCTCAGCTTGTTATAAAACTGTGAGCTGACTGTGAGTTTAAGATGTGAATCCAGATTTGAAGAAGTTCCAGGAAGAGTCAACCCCAAGATATGAGGGTTCTGTTCAGGTTCACATCTACACTATTAAATATCTAATTTGGTTTCCTAAGGAAATAGAGCTTATATGATCGCATTACCTGTCAGCTTCTACATAATAAACCCTGAATGAACTGGCCAATTGCAATCAATCTGGAAAGACTGGTAGATGCCTCAGACATAAATGTATACCATCCAGTGTTATGAACACTGGATGCTTCACAGAACATTTCCTATACCCTTTGCATGAAATATCCTCGCTTACTTAAAATACCAAGACACCTAGATGCCTACCTACATACATCAACTAATTTAGGGCATTCAGATGCCTTGAGACTTTTTTCTACTAAACCCCAACATGATTAAGAAGCATGAACACAGCTAGAGTGAAATGGTAGCATAAGAGGAGCTAAAATAAGCTTTGAACAGGTTGCTCAGGGAGGTTGTGGCTGCTCCCTCCCTGGAGGGGTTCAAGGCCAGGTTGGAGGAGGCCTTGGGTGACCTGTACTAGTGGGAGGTGTCCCTGCCTAAGGCAGGGGGTTGGAACTAGATGATCCTTGAGGTGCCTTCCAACCTTACCATTCTATGATTCTATGATTCTAACTCAGGTTGCTCTCAGGTGGAAATCTAATGAACATGCAGTGCATATAGTCCAAACTTTTGCAAGTAAGGATTAAAAAAATTCCAACAAATATTCCATGCATCTTCTTCTAACAAAAGGGGAAAATTTTCCTATCTTACCACCGATTTGTTTGTGCAAGATCAAGGGCTGAAGATAAACCTTTGAAAGTATACGGATATGGGTTTATATGATACTGGTTTTTCAGAAAGCCGTGGGACTGGAAAAGAACTCAGGAATTCAGTGAAATCATGTTTTCTATCTCTGAATAGCTTATACTTTCAGCACATAAGTATTACAACTCTTATATTCCATATACAGACTTTCTTCAGTTACAGAATTACCATTACCACTTGAGAACACAGTGACTAGTTCCTGTGAAATAATATCCACAAAAATATTAGCCCTGGAGAAATATAACTGGGAAAAGGGAAAAGTCCAATCAAGAACTGTATTTGCAGAAGGAGGTCTAGGAAAGAATGTTAAAGGACAAAGATCTATCTATCCAAATAACAAACTGCTACATTTTGAAATAACGGACAATATAGGAACATGTTAGTATACCTAAGATCCATCCTAATTTTCATAGTTTACAGCAGAAACAACTGATCTGTTTCTTGCAGACTGGTTCCTGCCAACTCAAACAACCTATCCAACCTCTAAGTAGCTGTGCAGTTATTGGGATGGATAGGTTAAGAATAGACCTAGTAGATATTTTCTAATAATTTTTTTTCTCAGAAGTCCTTTATCCATATTCCTATTTTGTATCTAGATAGAGTCCCAAGAAAGAACAAATTAGTTCAGCATGTAACAGTAGCCATCTTAGGTATATTTTGTTCATAGGTAATGCATGCCTTTGGAAAATATTTTGGGAGAAATATTCTGCCTGGCAAGAACAAACTCCTTGTATGTTCAAAATCTCATTAAGCTCATGATTCTTTGGAGAATCTCTGTACTAGTCTTTCCAAATCCATCTGATGTTACTTCAGTATTGTAGGAAGGTTCTGGGTTGCATATAGATAACCATATGTAGGTAAATGTGTATAGACAAACAGAGGAATCTGAATGCAGTGCTGAGGCTTAATTGTGTAAGTCCACTGTAGATATCTTGACTGCAGCTATCTAGGGATCCTTCATTTTAGCTTAAACATCTGCTTCCTGGAATCCTGACTGGGTCCAGTGGCATCTTCAGAAAGGCACACAACTTTTTTGGAGCTTTGGTTGTACTCGAAGCCCCATATGGGGTTTTTGCATACTGTGATGCATTTTGAATCCTCAATATTTACCTGACTGACAGATGACACCTAAATATGGTACTGGTTATCTTTATACTGATTGTCATTCTCCTTTTGTGGTAGCTGTTTTTACAGTGGTAGTACATGAAATAAAATTCTAGAGACCTTTAATAATTATGATAGAAGCAATACTATTAGAGCTTGTTTTATTTGTTGCTGTTGTTTTGGGGGGCTGGTTGGTTGATTGGTTGGGTTTTGTGCTGCAGACTGCAATAAAAACTTTCTTACATACATGTTTTATATTTCCATTTTTCACACTAAAAAAAAGAAAGAAAAAAAAGGCATTTGAGAGGCATTTTCCATAAGACAAATTGAAAGTGATGCAAAAAATGCAAATATATATAAATGGTAATGTCTCAAATAAAGCTTTTCACAACCAAATATTCAGATCTCCAGCTGATGACATTTGGCTGGTAATAGGTTAAATCAGTTTAGTTTACTAGCAAAGGATCCAACCACATGATTTTAAACCAAAAGCAACTTTGGTTTCTCAAATGCATTGAACTTAAAGGTAGAACTGGAACTGTTCAACCAGACTGCAACAATGAGCAGTGGATACAGTTTTGCAAAGTTAGTGTCCTAACAGCTGGGATATCTCCCTTTCCATTCAAATTTTCAGTGCTCTAAGCATTGCCAAGAGAAATCTTCTGCTTATGGTGACAAGAGAACCATCATCAGGTTCTCCAAAAACACTCAAAGTCCGTATAGATCCTTTTAATGGACAATATTGTCAGTGAATAGGTGATTTTGCAAATGAAAATGTGCATAAGAGTCAACGCTTTGACTAAGTGATAAATGAGTGGTGACTTTTAGTAAAACAGTGGTCCTTGACCAGTAAATGCCATAGAAGGCTGAGTCATATAGTCCTCTTGGATATACTTTCAAAACTTAGTTTCTAATTATAGTTTCCAATTGGTTAGTGGTTGATGAGGATTTATCAAGATTAATTATTATGATTGTAAACAATTTGCCTTTGAATAACATGAATGTAAAGTGACTTCTCAAAATTCACAGAGTCTAATAAACAGAGAGGGTCAGCCTCAGTTTTTGTTTGTGTATTTGGAGCATTCATCAGTCACGTTTCTGACATGTAGTCAGTCCTCTGAAACACAACACAGCAAGTTCAGTTAAATTCAGACTGACAGCATGAAAAGAAAGTTGGCAGAACATAGGGTCCCGTTGCTAAGCAATGCCTGGCAATGCAACACGTGCACATTATGGTGCTTGTGATGACACCACAAGGAGAGCTGTTTTCAATTTAGTGAAAATCCATCATTTCAGAGGAAGTGGGGTGGAGCAGTAGCAAATAGGGTGAATGGATGGGAGACATGTCCACAGCGAACCGAGATTTGCTGTTAGTTACATCAGCATGACTACATTTACCTCATCAGAGATACTCTGGATGAATTGTGGAGCTACTGTAAAAGATTCCAGGCATTATGTTGAAATGGATCTGTTTGGTTAAAAAACAGTATACATATTTCACAGTGCTTCCATTGCGCTTCTTTGTCACTTCAAGTCAATGTGAAAATTATAGATAATTCCACCTGGCTGTGGACTTTGCAGCTGGAGTCAAATTCCTTCAGGTCACTGTAGCCCTCAGCAAGTCCCATCCTTGACTTGAGCCCAGAATGATGACTCTGTGCTTTCTCCTCTCCTTCGCATTTGCAAATGCATATACTGCCTTGGGCCTGAGGGAGCACTACCCACAGAATTGGGGAAACCCTGGTGCTGATGAGGTGGGGCAGGAGGAGGTAGAAGAAAACTTTCTACCCACTGGGGACTCCCCACAACAGTCTAAATCTGACAGATGTCTTCTGCCTGTCCCGTCCTTCACCGTTCTTCAGCGCTCGATCCTTGGTTAAGCATCCAAGTGTTTCCAAGTCCAGCCTTGCCATCATATGTCCTGCTCTAGTCTTAAATATCTTTTCAGTATTTTAAGACTTTGTCTGCTTCATTTCTTTATCCTACTAGTTTAGTAGGATGTACTCATTCAGGTTTTACTAAGATATTATCACCACTCTGAACCAACTATTTCAGATTTCACAAGAAGACAACCCAAGTTTACTGCAGCTCATCGATTTTCAAAGTTAACTGTAGGCACTCCTTGTTTAGTCATATCTAAATGAAACAAAGTAAAATCTTGATTTTTATTAAGCCAGTGACAAAAATTACATTAGCTTTATGTCAATTGCTAAAAAATGGAAACCAAGAGCCCTTTAAACTCCTGAACTGTTGTACATCTTCTGCATATAACCTAACATCTGTGGTTCATTATCTTCATCTTTACTTTGCTGTTGTTTCCACTGGGAGCACAGCTAGACACAAGAACAAGAAGAGATGAGTGATCTGGATGTCAGGGGACTGCTCTACTGTTAAGAGATGACATCTGCATCTCCCACATTATAGGACTCCAAAATGGACAGGGAGAATAGCCAAGAGGGAAATACTTGCCAGCCATCAGTTCTGTTTCCAAACGATTGATGGTATGTCTATTGTGAGACCATTACATGAGGGGGGTATGGTCAAATCAGTATGAAGATTTCCAAATCAGCTGTTGTTCTGTGTTCTATTTGCTGTAGGAGGAGACATTTTTGAGTTCACTCAAGGTTTGCCCTGGTAGGTGCTGAAAGTTCTGGCATGAATCAAACAAGTAACAAAACCCTGTGAAGCCTAGGAATGTATGCGAGTGCTTTGCTGGATCAGATCAGTGTGTTACAAGGCAGAGGCAGATGTCTACATTTTAAAATACTTCAAGATCTGTTTCCATAAAAGAGACATCTTCAACTGCAAAAGTTAAGTGCTATTAGAGAGACAGGATTTTAGTCTGTACTATCAGTAACAGAGACCAGTGACAAGTGGCATACCTCAGGCATGGGTACCAGGACCAGTGCTGTTTAACAGATTTATCAGTGACACGGACAGTGTAATTGAGTTCCATCCTCAACAGGTTTGTGGAAAGGGATGCCCTCCAGAGGGCCTTGGACAAGTTTAAGTGGTGGGCCCATGCCAACCTCATGAAATTCAACAAGGCTAAGTGCAAGGCTGGATGGCTCCCTCTGCTCTCATGAGACCTTTCCTGGACTAAAGTTCTGGGACTCCAGCACAAGATTGACACCAAACTGTTGGAGTAGGTCCACAGGAGGGCTATGAAGATGATAACAGGGCTGGAGCATCTTCTCTGTGACAAGAGGTTTCAAAGAGAGGTTGTTGAACCTGGAGAAGAGAAGGCTCCAGGCAGACCATATAGAGACCTTCAAGTTCCTGAAAGGGGCCTACAAGAAAGCTGGGGATGAACGTTTTACAAGAGCTTGTAGTGATAGGATAAGGGGGAATGGCTTTAAGCTGGAAGAGGGTAAATTTAGACTGGTTATTAGGAAGAAATTCTTTACAGTGAGGGTGGTCAAATACTGGAACAGGTTGCCCAGGGAAATTGTGGATGTCCCCTCCCTGGATGTTTTCAAGGCCAGGTTGGAAGAGGCTTTAAGCAACCTGGTCTAGTGGAAGGTGTCCCTGCGTGGCTGGAAACTAGATGATCTTTAAGATCCCTTCCAAACAAGACTATTCTATAATGCTTTGATGTTAATGATGATTGCTATCATTATTACAATATTTAGCCTATCTTCACTTTATGTTAGTTCTACAAATGTTTTCCAAGCAATCCATTCCCTCTCTCAGTACTACAACATCACTGTCAAGATACAATGTCTTTCCTGATACAGTATTTAATATGTTTTTGTAATATATACTTATGTCAATGAGAAAGGATAGACTTCCAGCCTGTGGGCTGGTTGTTCACACTGTTAAATTGTTTGTGGAGTCAGTGTGCTCTCACAGGAGTGAAGAAGTGCATAGATGCATCACCATTCCTCCCCACCCCCAAATTTACTCCCTTTCAATTAATTACTCTTCCTTAACTGCTATAGGTTAGTCAAGGAAGCTTGGGGGCTTATGGATTTTACTGTTGCATTTTTAGAGAGGCGATAGAAGTCTAACTGGATCAGGGAGGAAGTATTCTTAATAGGAAACAAGGATTTTTTAAAAAATGAGGGTGGTATGTGGCTATGAACTTAATGATTTGCAGAGCAACTGAGGCTGAAATCAGATTCGTTTTGATATATTATTAAGATTCGTGGAAATTATTTTCAAACTGAGATAATAAAGCACTTTACTTTCTAGATGAAACTGTGTTTGAACTAGTCATTTAACAGCATAATTTTTTTGGTGTATTTCTGTGGAAGAAGAACATGCTTCAGAAATGCAACTTCTGATGAAAGTCATCTTTAAATAAATCAATAGGGAAATTTTCATGTTATTTTGACAGCTAAATAAATAAAACACTAAAATTAATATCACATTCATGCAACTTTTATCTCTCTTTAGATTGCTGTAATCTGGTTCATTTATTTTATAGCTAATTATGATTAATTAATTGT
>VWYK01079126.1:98707-129100 GCA_013399775.1 Semnornis frantzii | reverse complement strand
CTTCCAACCTGCCTGATTGTGTGATTCTATGGTGCTATGAGTCTGTGAGTCTGTGGTCAGCCCTGCTCAGAGCTCTGCTTCAGTACTCAGCTGCCATAACCCCAGCTTGGAGGTCTCTTCCAACCTGCTTAATTCTATGAATCTATGATTCTGTGGTTCTTTCCCCACAGGCCCTTCCAAACAGTCCCTCCTCAGTCTTCCTGTAGGTCCCCTTAAGAGACCAAAATACAGCTCTGAGGTCTCCCAGGAGCCTTCTCTGTTTGCTGGAGGTGGTGCTGCAGGTGCTCTTGCTGAGCATTGAGAATATTCCTTCTCAGGCTGTTCTTCTCCAGGCTCAACAGCCCCAGGCCTTTCAGCCTTATCTTCACAGAGATGCTCCAGGCCCCATTCAGGAAGGAGGAATTTTCTCAGAGCTGTTGCAGAACGTTGGTTTGAGCCAATGGAGATGTTCAGCTGGCCCTGGTCCTTCTCTGTCTCTGCCCACGCCAGGGGTGACCACGACAGCCAGGTGAGGCCCCTGCTCAGGTAAAGGGATGAGGATTTGTAAATAGCTCTGTTGGAAGAAGCAACCTGATGAAAATTCTGCCCTTGATCTTTCCTTCCCCTCCCAGCATAGGAAAATGAATTTCACATTCTCCTTCTCACCCCTGAGAGGGAAACAATAATGCTTGCTGGGGCACAGCATCAGCTGGAGACCTGTGAATGTGATTTAAACCACTTCATTTCATAAATCTTCCCTGTTTGCATGCCTGATTCTTCCTCCCTCCCAGCCAGCTTCTTTCTTTCCCCCATAAAGGGACATCTAATAAGTGACTTAAGGAAAGTAACAGATGGGTTTAAGCACAGCCTCAAATTCATGGCTGGGTCCTCAGAGGGGAATGTTCTCTGGCAGTGATGTGTGTGACAGAGTGATGGAAACAGAGAACGGGTTGGGTTGGAAGGGACCTTAAAGCTCAGCCAGTTCCCAGCCCCTGCCATGGGCAGGGACACCTCCCACCAGCCCAGGCTGCTCAAGGCTTCACAACCTGGCCTGGAACACCTCCAGGGAGAGGACATCCACAGCCTCCCTGGGCAACCTGTCCAGGGTCTCCCCTCCCTCACTGCAAAGAATTTCTTCCTAACCTCCAGTCTCAATCTCCCCTCTGCCAGCTCAGAACCGTTGTGCCCCATCCTGTCACTACAAGCCTTTGTAAAAATTCCCTTTCCAGCTTCCTTGGAGCCTCCTTCAGGTACTGGAAGGCTGCTCTAAGGTCTCCCCAGAGCCTTCTCTTCTCCAGGCTAAACAGCCCCAACGCTCTCAGCCTGTCCCTGCAGGGAAGGTGATCAGGAAGAAATGTTCTGGTGAGCTGAAATCACTCCCAGCATGGAGCTGACTGCACTGCAAAGGGTTTCAGTGCTCTTGGCAGGTCCCCGTGTTCAGCTTCCCTGCTCCCCAAGGGGCTGGCACACAGAGCAGCTGCAGGGCTGCCACCCAGCCCCAGTGATTTTGCTGTGGGCTGTAGTTTTCTGATTTGCTCTGCCATGAGCTGGTGGTGACTTAAAAATCCTCCTGTGCTAATCCACATAAATGCTGTTAATCGTGGGTTTAATCTTTTAAGCATGCAGTAATTAAATTACACACCAGGCAGAGGCACAGCAATCTTATGGGAGAGGTTTGCAGCCCCAGGAGCTCCAGGACAGCAGCCCCATGGCTGGGACATTTGGGTCTCTGCTTCCTCTGCTCCTTCCTTGTTATTTTTTTCTCCAGTGGCTTTTCCCCAGCCCCTTGGAGGTGCCAGGAGGGGCTCAGGAAAGTTAAAGGTGAGTACCACCTCAGCAGAGTGAGCTAAGGAACATCCCAGGAGATGTTTCCTCTTGAGCAAATCTAAACTGTCCCCAAAGCCTCCCTGCACCCATCCAGAGCCACACTGCTCCAGCAGCATCACCCAGGCCATGAGCATAGGCTGGCTCTGCCCAGTGGTGGGGACACAGCTCATGCTGCTGTGCTTGGCTTTGCAGGGAGAAGGAAGAGGAGACAAAGCCCCAGCAGAAACTGAGGGCTTGGAGCACTCTTCTGTTTGCTGAAATAGCCTTGGAGAGCAGGAGAAGGCCTGGAGGAGAGCTCCTGAGCTCCCTGTGCAGGACATTTCAATGGGCTGGTGTCAGTGGNCTTCCAACCCAAACCATTCTCTCAGTCTCCCTTCTTTCAGCTCAAATTCTCTTCCTATCCCTACAAGCCTTTGCCTGAGGTCCCAGCCCAGCTTTCAGAAAGGAGTGACAGGAGAAGCAGCACATGGACAGAGCAAACTTCGTGGTGGGGAGAGGAAAGTGAAGGCAAAGTGCTGGAGCAGAGAGAGGGTAGGACACGGGAATGTGACAATTACTTTATTTCATTTCGTTATTTTTTCCCCCCGTTTAAGAGCCAAACAGGAGCATATATTTAATTCATTAAACCAGTATGAAGCAGCCTCTGCCATCCCGGTGCACTTAATCGGTGCTCTGTGGAGAAGTCTCAGGAAATAAGTGTCTCCTAATGAAAGGGTCCCTGTAAGGTCAGGCTGCCGCTTGTTAGCTAATCGCAGGCTTATTTGTTTTGCAAATTGCTCTCCCTTTTGAACCACTGTGCCGTAATTTCCGTGGCGGGGAAGCAGGAGAGAGTTCACCGGGCTGGGTTTTCGAAGCCCTCAATCTGTCATTGGCAAAAAGGATAAAAATATCTTGGGAAAGAGAAGGAGCAGGCAGCTGGGTCCGTTCCAGGCCAGCCAGCTCTGTCCCCCACGCGTGGGGATGTTGGCTTGTGGGGGCAGTGGCAGTGCCCTGCCGATGCCAGGGCAGCAGAGGGTGTGTGTGACGCCAGTAACCTCCCTTTTCCCTAGCAGGGAAGTCTTCTTGTGGCAGACTGGGGGCTGTGAGTGGCACCAGGGGAATTTGGTGGCTCCTCAGTGGCTCCTCAAACATTCTTGGTCCCTGGGACAGCTCTGCTCCCTTGGCTTCACTTGAGACAGATGAAGCAGTGGCAGAGGGACAGACCTGCTGCAGAGTCCAGCAGAGGGCTGAGAGGATGCTGAGGGCACTGAGCACTGCCTGGGGAGGAGAGGCTGAGGGACCTGGGGCTGCCGAGTCTGGAGAGGAGAAGACTGAGAGGGGATTGAATCAATGTTTAGAACTATCTGAGGGCTGGGGGTCAGGAGGGGGGGGACAGGCTCTGCTCACTGCTGCCTGGGATAGGACAAGGAGCAATGGATGGAAGCTGCAGCACAGGAGGTTGCAGCTCAACACAAGGGCAACTTCTTGCCTGGAAGGGTCCCAGAGCCCTGGCACAGGCTGCCCAGAGAGGTTGTGGAGTCTCCTTCTCTGGAGCCTTTCCAGGCCTGTCTGGATGTGTCCTGTGTGCCCTGAGCTGCATTGTCTGCTCCTGCTCTGGCAGGGGGCTTGGACTGGATGAGCTCTTTGGGTCCCTTCCAACCCCTGGCATCCTGTGAGCTGTGATCCTGTGATCCAGCTGCCTTACCCTGCCTGGCCTGGGGGGCAGCCTTTGCTGTAGGGGCTGAGCAGGCACAGGCTCTCCAGGAGTCTTTTTTTCTTTCCACCAAGGCAGCTCTGCTCATGGATGGTGCCAGCAGAACTCCCACCTTCTTCCAGGCCAGTGGGGCACAATGCCCAGGCCACAACTTGCCACCATAACTCATGGGCTCTTGTTCTCTGATGGGGACTAGAGTCTGGGGCAGAGTTGCCCAAGCAGAAAGCAAGACTCAGAGTCCCTGATGAGACCATAAAAGGCTTTTGAAACCCCAGTGACAAAAACTTCCTCCTGGAGCCCCTTTAGTCCTCCTCCTTAGGGCACAACCTCTGCTGGGCACCAACACAGGTGCACAAACAGTTGCTCTGCTGCTCACCATCACTCAAGCTATGGCGTTTACAGTGAGGGTGGTGAGACACTGGCACAGGTTGCCCAGGAAGGTTGTGGAGCACAGAAGCACCAAATGTGATCCTTGGAGGTGCTCAAGGCCAAGTTGGATGAGTCCTTGAGCAACCTGGTGGGAGGTTGGAATTAGATGATGTTTAAGATCCATTCTGTCCCAAACCATTCTGTGAATCCAGGAACACAATCCCAATGAGCAAAGTTTCCTCCTGGAGCCCCTTTTAATCGTAGTATCAGGCAGGGCTGGAAGGGACCACAAGGATCCCCCAGCTCCAACCCCCTGCCATGCCCAGGGACACCTCACACCAGCTCAGGCTGCCCACAGCCTCACCCAGCCTGGCCTGAAACACCTCCAGGGATGAGGCTTCCACCCCCTCCCTGGGCAACCCCTGCCAGGCTCTCACCACCTTCATGCTGAAGAACATCTTCGTCACCTCCAGTCTGACTCTGCCCATTTCTAGCTCGGTTCCATTCCCCCCAGTCCTAGCACTGCTCTTCCTTAGGCCACAACCTGTTGGGCACCAAGGCAGGCACACAAGCAGCTGCTCTGCTGCTCTGCCATCATCCCAGCCATGGCACTTCCCACATCAAGCGTGACCTGAGGCTGCCCTTCCTCGGCGGGCAGCGGAGCCATGCGCAGGGGCGAACAAAGATCTGCCTCCGCCAGCCGCTCGCTCTCAGCCTCAGAGCCGCCGAGGCAGGGTCGTGGCCCGCAGCATGGGCCGGGAAGGTCTCCATGCTTCAGTCCACGCCGTGGGCTCCCTGCGCCGCCCCGGCGATGCCGAGGCTCCAGGCTTCAATGGCAGGAGGAGGAAAGGTTTCGCCTTGATCAGGAGGGATAAGAATAGCGAGCGGCAGGCGGCGGCCGGCGGGGTGCGGATGAAAGGCCTCAGCCTCTCATTCTTCCCACGCCCAGCGCCAGCTGCCCCTGCTTTTTCCCAGCCATAATTGCAGGCCGTGCCGCAGATGAGCGTTGAGCTGCACCAAAGCAGTGCCAGGCCGAGGCTCCAGGCTCTCCCTCAATGAGCAGGGAGGCAGGGAGGATGCTTTTGATCCTCTTCTTCCTCCTCTCATGCTCTGGGGAACGATTAGGCTCTGAGGAAGGTATTGCACTGGGCTGAGCCTTCTGTTGCTGTGCAGAGAAGGCTCCAGGCAGACCTCAGAGAGAGCCTTCCAGGACCCGAGAGCTGGGGAGGGATTTTTGGCAAGGGCTCATAGTGATGGGGTGAGAGGGAATGGATTGAAGCTTGAGGAGCGGAGATTGAGACTGGGGGTTAGGAAGAAATTCTCCAGAGTGAGGGTGAGGAGACTCTGGAAGAGGCTGCCCAGGGAGGCTGTGGATGCTCGGTCCCTAGAGGGTGTCAGAGGCTGGTTTGGTTGAGGCCTTGGTCAGCCTGGGCCGTTGGCAGCTGTCTCTGCTGTTGGTGGTTTCTGCCCTTGGAGGTGGTGCTGGAGGCAGCCTTGTCTGGGGCAGCGGAGCCCTCTGAGGTGTTGTTGTGCTACCTCAGCACTGAGATCTCCAAAACAGGCCTCGTGGCCTCCTGCCTTCCTGTGTTTTTGCAGGTGCTTCCTCTGTCTTCGCTGTTGTTGATGTAATGGAGCACGCAGAGCACAAGAGGACCTGAACCTCCACCTCCAGCCACCAAAATGCAGCCATTACCCATCTGGAAAGGCATCCTCAGCTGGTTGGCAAAGAAGTTCACTCTCCTTTAGAGCAAGGCATGATCTGGAGTGTAAGTTGTGACTCCAGCAGCCTTAGAGGGACAAAAATAGAACAGAAAAGGGTGGGTGAGATGAGGATTTAAATGAGGCACCAGAAAAGTCTGAGCAGCTGACACCTTGATCTGAGATCCCTGTGACTGGGAGGTTGCTCTCAGATGAGTGGGACCTGGCAGCATTGTCCAAAGGAGATGAGAGGGAAAACCCTGACCCTGGTGGTCCTGACAGATGGGGCTGGAGGTAGAACTGCATTGCCTGGCAGCAGGTGATGCCCTGCAGCCCCATCCCCTTCAGCTGCTCTTTGGGGGGCTCTTGGGTGGCTGTGGGATGATGTTGATCACCTCTGTGTCATCTCTGCCCTCAGGTCCAGCTCACCAAGGGTTAGAGAGGTACCAGGTGCAGCTCAAGGGCAATGCCAGGAGGATGGGTTGTGCTCATGGGTGGCAGCAGGGGCTACCTTCCCCTCAAAAGCACCCAACACCCCACCCCCCCCCAGACTTCACTCTGCTCACTTCGTTTGTCCATGTCAGCCTGTCCCTGCCTCACTGGGGAGGGTGGCAGTGTGTCTGGGGGGCACTGGGCACCTTGCCTGGCACAGCCACAGCTCCCAGCCCACAGTCAGTGAGTGAGCAACTGAATCTGCAGCTCACAAAGTGTTCTGCTGCATTTCCTGCACATCCCAGACCATGTCCTGGAGCTCTCCACATTAATGAAGAGGTGATGAGGTGTGGTGGGAGCCCTGGAGAGCTGATGGGAGGATGTTGCTGGTTGTGTGGCAGCCACGAGTGCCCAAGGGGGCCTGGAGCATCTCGTGGGGCAGGAATCTCACCACTGAGAACCTCTGGCACGGGGCTGTCTCCCTGCACTGGCACGGTGCTGAGCACACCATCCCTGCAGCTGGTCAGGATCTCAGGGCTGGGGGGTGCTGTTTTGACCTGTTCTTAGGAAATGCCAATGTGGAGTGGGAATTCTGGGGGGGTCTAGGAGGGAAAAGGTCAGCAGCCTGAACAAATTTCTCGAGCTGAACTGAAAACAGAGAGGGGCAAAACAGTTTGCTCACTGTTTTCCCACTCCAGCTTCAGATGGCAGCTAATTACAGTGCTGACATTTTAAGGCAGGAGGGTGCAAAATCTCTTGCTCTGAGCCAAGTCCAGGCCCTTTTCTGGGTTCAGCTCATGGATTTGCTGCCAGGCCCCCCCGGGAGCAGCATGAGCAGATGAAGAGGGGCAAGGGGTTGCTTTTAATGTAGGATTTTGCTTCAGGTGCAAGCAAATTCCATCCTTTGGAAGAAAGCTGTCACATCAGGCTGCTGGGCAGAGCTTTCCAGAAGAAACTGAGCCCTGTGGTGCTTCTGAGATGGTTTGGGTTTGCTACCTGTGACCCTGCTCAGGCAGCAACAAGAGGAGCAGGTGAGTAGTGAAGAACCAGCCAGAGGGAAGAGTCCAACTGGTCCCAGATACTGCAAAACAATTGCTGGCTCCAACCTGGTGCTGCAGGTTGCCTGAAGCTTTTCCCTAGCTGTGGGGCTGCAGCCTCCAACTCTTCAGAAATTTCCCTGCTGCCCTCCAGGACTGCCTGCAGGGTCAGGGCAGCCTGTGCCCAGGCTGCAGAGGAAAGGCAGGGTCAGGGCAGCCTGTGCCCAGGCTGCAGAGGAAAGGCAGGGTCAGGGCAGCCTGTGCCCAGGCTGCAGGGGAATGGCAGGGTCAGGGCAGCCTGTGCCCAGGCTGCAGGGGAATGGCAGGGTCAGGGCAGCCTGTGCCCAGGCTGCAGAGGAAAGCTTCCCTTTCATGTAAAGCGGAGCTGGCAGGTGCCCGGCGTCAGCAGAGGGAGGGCTCAGCAGCTGTGCTCAGCTCGGGACTCACTTCAGAGACCTGCTCTCGGTACCATCCCTTGCGTCAGGTGCCCAGCTGCAGGCTGCCACAGCCAGGCGGGCACCCGCCGAGCCCTGCAGCGGCCGCGCTGGTGCTGGTGGGGGGCAGCTGGGTGCTGGGCAGCAGCAAGTGTCCGTGCAGGCTCCAGGCCCGGCTGCTTATTTGGAAAACAAAAGAGTACTAAACTGGGAACTGAGGCAGGAGAAGCTGCGGTGTGAGCTCCGCAGAGGCTCCGCACCGAGAGCTGCCCACAGCTCCGCGCCTGTGTCCGCAGCAAGCCGGGGGCCGTGCAGCTGCCCTGCTGCAGAGCCTGCTGCGAGGCTGAAGGTGAGCTGGCAGCCTCCTCCTCCTCCCCAGCAGAGACATTTTCTGCTCCGTCATCCTGAGTTTTCCGCTCTGCTTTGCCGGCGGGTTCGGGGGCGGCGGCGCACGGAGCGTTCTGCCAGTGCCATCTAGTGTGTGCTGCTGGCCCCGGGCACTGCTCTGGAGCCACCGCAGCTGCTTTACTGCAGGGCGATCTGTGAGGGCCACCAGGCTGCTGGGGCTGATTGTGAACAGCAGCCCCCGCAGCATGGATGACTTGGGGGGGGTATGCACAGGTTGGGCTTGATCTTTTTTTTTTTTGTCTCTATCTCTCCTGTTTGGCACTAAAAGGCCGTCCCAGGAGGATGGAGCCTGGGGATGGGATGACACATCCAGGGTGATTAAAGTCTTTGAGCCTTCAGCCACTTGTCTTGTAGCCCTGACATCACCTGAGGCTTAATCACTCAGGAAAGTGCTGTCATGTCCTATTGTCGCTGTATTGGGAGCACGACCTCCTTCCCATTTAGCTGCCATTTCTAAATGATATAACTTGCCAGGGGACAGGCATGACTCAGGAGACTGGTAATAGGATATAAAGACTCTGACCCACAGGTCTTCCATTCGAATGCCACCAAGGTCAGTGGCAAAGGCAAAGATGTCATTTGGATGATGATTGTTTGGCCAAACAACCCAACAGAGGCATAAACGAACCCCTTGAGAGGGGGCCGAGGGCTGGGTTGGGCTCTGAGAGCACCCCAGGACTCCCAAACCCTCCCTGCCTGGGTTTGAGGACCTTGGGGCTGTCCATGATCCTCTCCTGCTTTTGCTCCAAGCCATCCCTCCCCATCACTGCAGGGCCATGGTCTGCAGACTGGGAACATTCTTGTGCCTGCCCTCCCCGGGACAAAGCGCCCCGAGGCTGTGGTGCTGGTGCTGTGCTGGCTCCTCCCATGTGTGCCAAGAGATGGGAGGCCCCATGGCACATGTCACTGACCCATCAGCGTCTCCAGGACTTCCACCAACCTTTGCTGGCCCCCTTGGCAGAGGGGGAGGTCAAATAAAGCTGTGGGAGTCCCCTGAGGAAGTCCTTAGGAGGTTTGCAAGTCTCCAGGGCTGTTGGCAGCATGGAGAGATGATGACCACCTACATGAGTGCCAAGATGGGGAGTAGTTGTGAGCCATGGGCTAGTGGCTAGGGCCAGGAAAGACCCCAGGAGGCCAGAGAAGGTCTCAGGAAGCCAGAGAGGGTCCCAGGGCATCAGGGCTGAGCCAGGCATGCAGCATCCCCTTACAGTGCAACAGGGACAGATGCTCATGGAACTTTTGTGGTGGCTCAGCCAACACCCAGGCTGCTCTCTGGCTGTTTAGTTGTCACTAAACTGTTTGGGTTTTGTGGTGATCTGCAGGCAGGGTAGCACCTTCCCTGCATAGCAATGGTGCTGGCTGAAGGGACAGCTGGGCTGGGCAAACAGCACTTCCCTGCAGCTCACCCCAGCTCTGCACCCTCACCCAGGACCTGGTTTCTGTATTTATCCAGCAGTGGTCTGGAAATTTCACCCTCCTAAGCTGCCGAGTTGGTGGGTAACAGCCTCTGCAATCAGCTTGTGCTACAGACCTAGAGGAGGGTTTGACTTTGAGGCTCTTTAAGATGAAAATATTCCCATCCCCAGTGGTGCCCTGCTGGCTCTTTCCTGCTGCATGAGCTCTGGGGTTCTGCCAGGGTCTGGTTGTGGACTGACAGCACAGGTGGCCAAGAAGGCCCAAGGCATCCTGGCCTGGATCAGGAACAGTGTGGCCAGCAGGACCAGGGCAGTCCTGACCCTGTGCTCAGCACTGCTCAGGCCACACCTTGAGTGCTGTGTCCAGTTCTGGGGCCCTCAATGCAAGAGAGATGTTGAGGTGCTGGAAGGTGCCCAGAGAAGGGCAGCAAGGCTGGGGAGGGGCCTGGAGCACAGCCCTGTGAGGAGAGGCTGAGGGAGCTGGGGGTGTGCAGCCTGCAGGAGAGGAGGCTCAGGGCAGAGCTCATTGCTCTCTGCAGCTACCTGAAGGGAGGTTGTAGCCAGCTGGGGTTGGGCTCTGCTGCCAGGCAGCCAGGGACAGAACAAGGGGACACAGCCTCAAGCTGTGCCAGGGCAGGGTCAGGCTGGAGGTTAGGAAGAAGTTCTTCACAGCAAGAGAAATTGGCATTGGGATGGGCTGGCTGGGGAGGCGGTGGAGTGCCCATCCCTGGAGGTGTTGAAGAGGAGGCTGCATGAGGCACTGAGTGCCAGGGGGTAGTGAATGAGAAGGGTTAGGTGAGAGGTTGGGCTCAATGATCCTGAAGATCTTTCCCAAGCTGATTAATTCTGATTCTGATCTGATTCTTTCCTAACCATACTGGACAAGTCCAGGCCCTGCTGCAGCAGCACAACATCAGTAATATGTTGGCAGCTGGAGGAACTGGCAGCCCACTGCCACTCAGGAGCACCCACTGCCACTCAGGAGCACCCACTGTGGATTGGGTTTGTGGTTATTGTGATTTTACACAGTGGGAAAACTCTGCAAATCCAAAGCCTTGAAGGAAAAAATGCCAGTGACCCAAGGAAGCTTTTTGCTGTCCTAGAGCAGCTTCTGGCTGATGACAGCAAACCTCCCTGCAAAGCAGGTGGGCCAGCTGGAGGTGACCTCTCTGGAGCAGTGGCATCTCTGAGGGTGAGCAGAGGAGCCCTAGATGGTCTCTCTCCTGACAGGCACCAGCAGAAGGCAGCAGTGCCCTGGAGGGATGCCAGCCTCCTGTGTGCAGCACACTGGGTCTGATCTGGTTTACCTGCCTGCTGAGGAGCTGTGGTGTTTGATTCATGTCAGGAGCTGGGCTGGTGACTCCTGGATGAATGACACTATATAAATGCAAAGTGTTATTAATATTTCATCTTGTAGAGAAAATGTACTAATGGGGCTTGTTCCTGGAAGATAAAGTGCTGCCATTACTACACCTCCATGTCCCCCATGCCACCAGGGCTGCCTGGCCTTGGCTGGTGGAGGGTTCAGCCTCCAGCACCCTGCTCCTGTCTCTGGGAAACTGAAATTTCAAGTAGTGGGAAGTCATCTCTGGCTGCAGGACCTTGGTGCCCTCCAGTCCAAGCTGCTGAGCTGCTGTGGCCCTTGCTGGCTGAGGTAGGTCAGCCCTGACTGCTTGCTCAGGAACCTCTTGCCTCTTGCTTTATCTCACTCTGTGGTTTTCTCTCTCCCTGTTGATTTCTTTTTGTGCCTCCACCAGGTATTTGCCAGGCAGATGTGGATGATCTTCATCTCAGTGGCAGAGTCCCAGGCAGGAGGATGGAGAGAGGGAGCTGCATGGGAACTCACAGAATCATGAAGGGACCCTCAAAAGCCATCTTGTCCAACCCCTCTGCACTCAGCAGGGACATCTCCAACTAGAGCAGGTTGCTCAGAGCCCCATCAAGTTTGACCTTGAGTGTCTCCAGGGATGGGACCTCAACCACATCCCTGGGGAAACCTTCTCCTCCTGCCATCTAACCAAGGTTTTGGGGACAAAACAGGATCACAGGGGCTGCACTCATGCTCCCTAGATGGCCATGAGGGGGCTGTGTGGTGCACCCGCAGCCCAGCAGCACCAGAATCTGCCCATCACACCTGGCAGCTGCCCAAAGGAGGGGATTCTGACCCAGAAGGCAGCAAACCACCAGAGACCCTTTGCACACTCACAAGCCTGGGGCTGCCTGGAGCACAACATCTCCCCCACCCATAGCTGGGTGCTGGTGGGGTGGGTGCTGCTCTGCTTGCCCATGGCAGGTCACAGTTCCTGGGAAGCCCTTTCTTGGCACAGTCACTGCACAGACATGTCAGGGGAAAAAAAAAAAAAAAAGGCTTGTTTGGTTTCAAACTGCAGAACTCTTCCCTCGAGCCATCCACAAACAGTGGTAATTTACAGCTGTTTAGATTTGTTTCCCTACATTTATTTATTTATATTTTTTTAAGCCCAGCAGAACTGCAAATGAAACCTCTACTTGCTCTGCCTGAGCTCTTGCACCCCACGCAGCAGCACCCCCCTGGTGGATCCCCACCCACCTGAGCCTCCACCCCTGCACCCCTGCTCTGTGCTCAGAGCCTCGAGCTGGGGCTCAGACCTCAAAGAGGGAGTTCTATGAGGGTGAATCGTGGGGGGAGCTCCGGTGATGGGGAAGGGACTTGCTGCAGCTTGCAGCTGAGGGGAGCGCAGGAGAAGTGCTTCATTAACGCTGTGGAGCACTCAGGTGGCAGCACTCGCCAGCGGCTGGGGCCGAGCTCCCGTGGAGCCCTGGCCGCGGTGCCAGGTTTGGCTGAAGAGGCACTGGAAAGGCAGGGGCTGGCTGAGCGCCTCCCAGATCCTCCCGAGGCTGCCGGGGCTCTGGCCGCGTCCGCCTTGCAGCTCCAACCGAGGGAAGATGGGCACAGGGAGGGGGTGGAGAGACCCCAAGCCACGATGGGCACCTTGGCACTCCTGTGATGTCTGAGGGCAGGCACCCCAAGCACCTCCACCCTTCCCCGCGGCAGAGGAGCTGGTGCAGCCCTTCCCTGCACCGCAGCAGGATTGGGCCTTTCACCCCGGGAAACCTGGCAGCCCACGGGACACGTGGGGACCTGCCTCGAACCCCATCCCTTCCTGCTGGGAATCTCCTCCTTGCTCCCAGGGTGACTCACGCGGTGCCGGCGCCTGGCGCAGCGGCGATGCCTTCCTGCCCTGGGCAAGTTCCAGCCGGCACCAGCGCCGGCCTCGGCAGTGGCACATCCCGAGGGTAAGTGGCACCCAAACCCACTCTGCTGCAGCCCCCAGCCCTGCCGAGGTGGGATTGGGGCTGGGCAAGAGGCATCTGCTGTAGGGCACAGCCCACAGCGCAACCCAGTGCCAGGGTGCTGGGCACAGCCGTGGCTGGTGGTGGAATTGTGGATGGGGAAGGAGCGATTTGGGGATTGCTGCGTGCCCATGGGCCAGGGTGTGCAGAGCAGGGCATGTGCTCACCCCCCAGAGCTCTGCCAGCGAGGGGCAATCTTGTTTCACTGGTAGGTGAAGTATTTCAGGAGAGTCGGTGCCAAGTGCAGCCCTGGCAGCCCTGCTCAGCTGCAGCCTCACTCTGGGTAGGTTTACTGGGCACGGTGCAATCCAGGACCAACACAGCTGCCCCAGGTTCCTGAGTCAGGAACAAGCTGAGATGAATTTGAGCTGAGGAGAATTAGTTCTTGTAGTTGCCCAGCCCCAGGGCAGCACCTTGGGCTGTGCAGCCCCCTTCCCAGCTCACCTGCTGCCTCTGCTCTGGGCTGTGCCATGCCCGATGTGAGCATGGTGTGTGGGCACGGCATGTGGGCAAAGCATGGGTTGGTGCTGAGCTCCTCCCACGCTGCCCAAGTCAGGGAATGGAGGTGCTGGCAGATTCCAGCGATGGGAGAGGACCTGTGGTGGAGCCAGATGAGTCATGCCCCAGCTCCTCCTATTTGTCTTCTGCCTGGGCCAGGCCTGGCAACGTGAGGGAAATCAATAACAAATACCTGGGCAGCGAGGCAGGCGCTGGAGTGGGTGGCACAGGTTGGTGAGGGCTGAGCTGTGGAGCGTAGCTGCGAGTGCCTGAAGGATGCTTTGGGCTGCGCCGGGTCCCCACGAGCCTGCAGAAGGGGACAGTGCTCTGCAGAGACTCCTCGACAGGACCAGGCCTGTGCTGGGGATGTGTCAAGCATGCCCCTGCCTGCAAGCGAAGGTCAGGAGGGTGGTTTGGTGCTTCGGCTGCTCTGAGGAGGAGCTCTCGCTGCTGCTTTGCTCTAACTCCATCCTCTCTCTCCTCTCAGGCCAGCTAAAGGGAGCAGGGGACCATGAACTGGGGGGTGTTTGAAGGGCTCCTCAGCGGGGTCAACAAATACTCCACAGCCTTCGGCCGCATCTGGCTCTCCGTGGTCTTCATCTTCCGCTTGCTGGTCTATGTGGTGGCGACCGAGAAGGTCTGGAGCGATGACCACAAGGACTTTGACTGCAACACTCTGCAGCCAGGCTGCACCAATGTCTGCTTCGACCACTTCTTCCCTGTCTCCCACATCCGCCTCTGGGCCCTGCAGCTCATCCTGGTGACCTGCCCATCCCTCTTGGTCATCATGCATGTGGCCTACCGGGAGGCCAAGGCGCAGAGGCGCCGCAAGGCCGGCGGGGACAGCTACCACTGCATCTACCCCAACCCTGGCAAGAAGCGAGGGGGACTGTGGTGGACCTACCTGCTCAGCCTCATCTTCAAGGCCAGCGTGGACGTGGTCTTCCTCTACATCTTCTACCGCTTCTACGAGAACTACAGCCTGCCGCGGCTGGTCAAGTGCGAGCTGCAGCCCTGCCCCAACGTGGTGGACTGCTTCATCTCCCGGCCCACTGAGAAGACCATCTTCACCCTCTTCATGGTGGTCACCACCTGCATCTGCGTGGTGCTGAACCTCATCGAGGCTGCCTACCTGATCGGCAAGCGGTGCCGCGAGCGCCTCCTGCTCAGCACCCACCACAGCCGGCGGCACAGCCATGACTGCGCCGAGCCCACGGGTGTGGACGGGCAGGTTTTCCACGGGGTCGCCTCCATCCCCCCCACGACCTCCATCCCCCTCAAAACCTCCACCTCTGACACGCTGCCTGAGGAGGAGACTCTTTCCTAGAGCTGCCTGGGGGGAAGGCAGGAGCTGGCCACCCTAATCTGGGCTAAAACTGGGTGCTGTAGGACATGTGTGGTCCTTGAGAGCTGACAGGGATGGGCAGCTCTGTTGTGGTGGTGAACTGGCAGCTGTGCCTGGAGGTCAGATTCATCCCAGCTGGGCTGGCTTAGCTGGTCCTGAGGGTATCCTTGCAACAAATAAAAATGTTTGTCCCTCAGATGACCCAAGCGATTGTTCTCCTGCTTCTTGGGCCCTAAAGGTCCCTTACGACCCAAAGCATTCTGTGATTCCAGGGAGAGAAGAGCAAGGGCTGAGTCACCCCTAGAGAAGCATCATTTCCATGGGCAGCTCTGCACTGGGCTTGGACCAGCCATGGTGACAAACCAGCAGCCAGATGTTCAGGTCTGCTGGAAAGAAGCCACTGAGAAAGGGAGTGGCCCCTGGAGCCAGGCATGAGTGGTGGCTTTGGCTGGAGCCTGCCGGGAGGCCTTGGGGATGTGTGGGGTGTTAGAAGGTTGCACTGTCCAGGGAAGGGCTTGTGCCTGCACCCAGCAGGTCACCAGCAAAAGCCATTCAGCAGGCACTGGGTACAGGCATGCAAGGACAGCTTCATTGTCACCCTGCAATGCCAGGCTTTCAAACAAATAAATACATTGTGGATTTAAGATGGGCTGCTGGGCACAGGCAGCCACGCCCAGAGGTGTCACCATCCCCAGGTGACTTGAGCATAGGAAGTTCCCTCCAAACATGAGGAGGAACTTTGTCAATTTAAGGGTCACTGTGCATTGGAACAGGCTGCCCAGAGGGGTGGTAGTTTCCATCTCTGGAGACATTCAAATCCCACCTGGAAGTGTTCCTGTGTGACCTTCTTTAGGTGAAATTGCCTCGGCAGGGGGGGTTGGACTCAATGATCTGCAGAGGTCCCTTCCAAGCCCTACACTTCTGTGATGTGCCAGGCAAAAGGGGCTGGCCAGGGTGGGCACCTTCAAGCCCCTTTCTTCCTATCCCTCAGCCTACATAAGCCACACCACAGGTGTCAGGGCTACTTCAGCCCAGCCTGATGGTTGTTAATCACTCATTAGCTGAGCAGGGCCAAGAGCACATGCCTGGTGCCACAGCCACCGCGGCGAAGCGCAGGGGCGAGGATCCAGCCAGGCAGGCAGAGCCTGCTGTGGGCTGCTGGATCTTCCTGGCCAGGCAGAGAAAAACACCCAGCTAGAGGAGAGGAAAACCACCCCAACCAGTGATTAACCAGTCCCATTAAATGCCAGAATAGGGTCTGGTTTATTGCCATAATTGGTTGACTCAGGCTGCATGGCAGCTCCCGAGGCCATCAGCGGTAGCTGAGCATTAGCTGGGATGAATAATTAGCAATAATTTCATGGCAAATGCACTCATAAGTGACATTAATATGGAACATGCAGCTCGAGCTGTTGCTGGATTTGCTGTATTTAGAGGGTGTGATTGTTATTGTTAGGATTTCCCTGGGCACCAGCAGTCCCCTCGCTCCCTGGCTCTGCCCAGAGGAAGCGGTGCAGGGAGGAGGATGCTAGCACCATGTCCTGCAGATCCAGCTGGCAGCTCACTGCAGCTGCTGGTACTTTGCAGCCATCCTGACTCCATCAACCAGGTCGCACCTGAGGAACTCTCTGGGCAAAGCCAAGCTCCTTCCCACAGCCCACCCTGAGGAAACAGACCAGCCTGGGTGTGCTGAAGGGCAGAGGCAGAGGGGTCTCTGTGGCTGGGGGATGCTGAGGGCAGGCAGGGAGCAGGTCGGCTGTCCCATGAGGATGGGAATGGTGGAGGGATGCCTCTGGCCAGCCCAGGACCCTCTGGGCACATGGTCACAGGATCACAGGATGTTAGTGGTTGGAAGGGACCTCCATAGGTCAAGTCCAACCTCCATGCCAGAGCAGGACCACAGAATCTAGCACAGGTCACACAGGAACACATCCAGACAGGGCTTGAAAGTCTCCAGAGAAGGGGACTCCACAGCCTCTCTGGGCAGCCTGTGCCAGGGCTCTGTGATGGGTTCCTTCTGCCAACAGTGCTGAGTTTGGAGACCTTTAGGGTAAGAGAGAGGCAGATTACAGAATCATAGAATGCATTGGGTTGGAAGGGACCTTTAAAAGTCATCTTCTCCAACCTCCCCCTGCACTCAGCAGGGACATCTGCAACTAGAGCAGGTTGCTCATAGCCCCATCAAGCCTGACCTTGACTGTCTCCAGGAATGGGGTCTCCACCACCACCATCCTGGGCAACCTCTTCCAGTGTTCCACCACCCTTACAGCACAGAAGCTCTTCCTGATGTCCAAATGGTGACACACAGGTGGATTCCACCAGCTCCTTTTAAGTGAAGCTGTGCTGAGCTCTGCCCCCTGCCTGCTCTCACTGCTGTCTTTGCTGGGTTAGCCCCCTGAAGGTTTTCCTTCCTGGAGCCTTACACAAGTTGTTCTTTCTGGCTCTCAGGCTACGAGATTTGGAGCTCTGCAGCCTGGATAAGGCTTTCAGGAGACCTTGGAGTGGCCTTCCAGGATCTGAAGGGGGCTACAGGAGGGCTGGGGAGGGACTATTGACAAGATCTGGGCATGACAGGACAAGGGGAATGGGCTTGAACTGGCAGAGGGGAGATTGAAACTGGATGTTAGGAGGAAGTTCTTTACAGTGAGGGTGGTGAGACACTGGCACAGCTTGCCCAGGGAGGTTGTGGAGCACAGCAGCACTGAACATGATCAAGGATCCCCTTCTGTGCTTCTGTGCTCCACACCCTCCCTGGAGGTCTTCTGTGCTCCGCAACCTCTCCGGAGGGGTTCAAGGCCAGGTTGAATGAGGCCTTGCGTGACCTGTACTAGTGGGAGGTGTCCCTGCTTATGGTAGGAGAGTTGAAACTGAATTATCTTTTAGGTCCCTTCCAAACTAAACCATTCTATGATTCTATGATTCTAAGCCACAGCCTCCAGATTTGAAGAGCCAGGGCAGGGCTGTTTGTTTTCAACCAAGGTTGGCCACTCTTGATCAATGCTGTCCTTGATTTGCCAAGCCCTGAGGTGTTCCTCAGCCACCACTGCTAATCAAGATGAGACCCAGGGCAGGCTCCCTGCCCCCCTGCCCTACTTGTGCACATCAAGGCAGCTGCCGCGGCCATGCTCCTTGTGAGAGACCTGCTGAGCCAGCTGCCAGTTCTTGTGCTGCTTGATCTGCCTGGCAGAGAGCACTGCAAAGCAGTGTCTTGCATCACCCAGGCTTGGGGTCAGTGGGGACTGGCTGGGCAAACAGGGAGGAGGGGAGATTTTGACTGGAGATGAGGAAAAAATTCTTGGCAGTGAGGGTGGTGAGACACTGGCACAGGTTGCCCAGGGAGGTTGTGGAGCAAAGAGAGGGAGAGTGGTGAGACACTGGCACAGGTTGCCCAGGGAGGTTGTGGAGCACAGAGAGGGAGGGTGGTGAGACACTGGNTGGAGCACAGAATCACCCAATGTGACCTTCGATCACATTGGGTGATTCTGTGCTCCACGACCTCCCTGGAGGTGTTCAGGACCAGGCTGGATGAGGCCTTTGAGCAACCTGGGCTAGTAGGTGTCCCTGCCCATGAATTTGGCAGCTTCTTTTTAAACTGCTTCTGGGATTACTCCAGTTGGTGCAGCAGAAACTGGGGGCTGGGCCACCTCATAGGCTGCAAGGCACTGGAGGAAGAGGCAGGAGCAGTGTGGGTAGGAAAGCAAACAAACTGGAGGGTGCCACAGCAAAATCCGAACATTCCCAGACTTTCCATCATCATCCAGGGCATTGCATTTGCTCGTGGGGTGGGCCAGAAGGCCCTCTGAATTTTGGGGAGAGGAGATTTAAAACAAAGCCATCACTACCTTCAGCCTGGCAGAGATGTGTGGGGTTGGCATGCATGGTGGCATAGGTCGGGGGCAGCCTGCCCTTCCCAGCAGTGGCCCCAAAGCCCTCCCCTTGCTGGGAACTGAAGAGAAACTCTGATTTACATCCATGGTGCTGGAGCAAGTAGCTGCTCCAGCTGCTGACTCCCAGGCTCCTCTTGCTCTTCGTGGAAGGGAAGTCTCCTCCCCAGGGATATGGCCTTGGAGTGGGATGCCAGGATGCTGGAGATAAAAGGCTGGGCTGGGTCCCAGCAGGCAGCCAAGTGCTGCCTCCTGCCATGCCCTGCCTAAGACCCTTTTAAAGAGACTTTGAGGTTCCCCTGCTGGTCTGGCTCCACTGCTTGAGTTTTCCCTTTATGGAGGACGCGAGGTCAGGCCCTGCGTGTTTCCAGTGCTCACATCTGGCACTGGAGCCTTTTACCTATCACCCCCCTGAGATGCAGCAGGGTGACAGCAGGGTGACATGCCCTGGCACAGGTACCCAAAGCTCCTCCAAGGGCTCCCTGGTGCTGAGAGCAGCAAAATCGCGTTGGCACCTTGCCCCTGTGCCCACGCCGGATCAGTCAGCGGAGGGGCGGCAGGAGGTGCGCAGGGACTTGCTCTCTGCCGGGACACCTGAAACGCCAGCTCAGCACTGCACAGCAAACACAGGGTGTTTCCCTTCCCCACCCAACCGCCTCGGGGGGAATCTTCTGCCTGTGCCAAAAGCACCTGAGTGTTCCTGCTGTGCCTTTGTGNTTAGTGTGGGGCAGGGGGCTGATGTCTTCACAGGCAATCAGAGCTGCTGCTGGCTCTTCTCGCTGGCTTCCCTCTCTTCTGGGCTTTCCATCCCACGGGCCACAGCCCCCAGATTCCTGAGGCAGCTCCCGGCACACCGGCACCCTGCAGCATAGCTCAGATTCCTGATCCTGCAGATAGAGCCCTGCAAAGGCAGCTCCTAGGTGAGGGGGAGCTCAGAGCCCCCTGTGCTGTCCTCTGGGGTGAAGGTCTCTGGGTCTGTCCCTTCCTTTGGGGTCACCCCACCCTGCACCCCCAGGCTTCCACGAAGGTTTGCTTTGGGTTTGCGTTGCTGTGACCTCTCCCTGCTGTGCTCCCAGCCTGGAAAATCCCCACACACTTGATCTGATTTCCTGAAGCCACACAGCTGCTGGAGGAGCAGCTCCTTACCCACCGGGGTACGGGGAGCAAACCTCTCAGGGCACTGAGCACCTGGCACTTCAAACGTCCCCATGGAGGAGTGGCAGTGGTGAGGAGCCCTATGGGGCTCCAAGGGCCAGGGAAAGTGCCGCGGTGTGCTCGGCCCCAGGGTGTGCCAAAGCAATGCCAGGAACGCTTCAGGGCAGCCAAGGGGCTGGGTAAGCTGTGGGCAAGCAGAAATGCATCCATGCGCAGGCCACGTCTGCAGAGGCACCAGACAGGGCAGCTCCACGGGGGGCAGCTGAGCGGGCACCCAGATGCACTGGCATGGAGGAGCTGACTCAGCCTGCTGGAACCCACTGCCACTCTGGGCAGAGGGACGTCCCTTAGGCACACACCCAGGATCCACAGGACAGGCATGGAGACCATGGGCAGGGCAAGGCCCCACTGAATGGGGACCCTAGTGCCATACTCTGGCACCTGGGCTGTGCCACTCTTTGGGAGAGCCTCGTCCAGGACGCCCCACGGCCGGCAGGGCGGTGGCTCCAGGTGCTGTGCGTTGGAGCCATAGATGAGCTATTGCAAAACTATTTCCAAGGCAAAAAATCCTTGCAGAAGTGGGTTGGGATTGTGCAACTCATGATCCTGAGCAACAGTTGCTGGCTGACCCAGAGCTGGGGAGAGGGGGGTGAGCCTGGTGCTGAGCCCCAGCCACCCTGGGCTTGCCCTGGAGTTGGTGCTGGGCTTGCCCAGAACCACCTGAGCAGGGGACAGGGCATCACCTGGCAGGAGCCGCTTGCAGAGGAATCCAGCTCGGCTGATCTCACGCAGGACCTGACCCGCCTTGATTGTTCAACCCCAGCGTGTGGCTGCTTGTGCCGCGGCAGCTCTGCGGGTGCTGTTTGCAGACTCACCAGCGCAAACCTTCCCCTCCCCGCTCCGCTCAGCGCCGCCGACACAGCCTGGGCACACAGGAGGGCTCCAGACTCACACCAGGAGGATCCTCACTGCCAAAGCTGCCTGGGCACAGTCACTTCCATACGGCCCTTTCCCGGCAGGGCAGGTAACTCTGGCGGGTGGGCAGAGGTGTGGGGTGCTCATGGGGCTGCTGAGGACCTGCTGGTTGTGGGGCACAGACCCCCATGGTGCTAACAGGCTGTGGGTGTGTGCTGGGTTAGGGTTGGGGCTGCTGTGCCTGAGGTGCCTGAACGTGAGGAACTCAACATCACACAGTGCCACCTTGGGACCCTACAGGCAGTGTTGGGCTCCCTGGCCCATGACGCTGTGTGCCCAGGGGGTGATGCAGGGGGTTGGCACAGTGTGGCATGCCAAGGAGCAGGAGGAGCACCCCAGAACCTGCTTCTCTGTCCCATTACCCTCCCCAGGGACTGAAAGAAGCTGGACCCTCCCCCACCCCAAGAATGGGCTCAGATGCACTCTGTCATGTCTGCACCCCAGGCAGGAACTGGGCATTTTTGAGCCCAGCACCCTGTACCCACATGGGACAGGACCTGCTGGTGACACAGCAGACTGGCACGCTGAGGGGTGCCAACTTTGCTGGGCTTCCCGGGAGGCAAACCAGTGCTGCAGGCATAGCTGAGCACACCTGGAGTGTTGCCTCTGCTCTGCCTGGCTGTCTGCCAGTGCTGGCAGGCTGTGGAGCTCCCACAGCACTGCACCCCAGCACACGACCTGGCACGACACTCATGCCCCCTTCCCATCCCACCACAGATCCATGGTTGGAGCCAGCACTGGGCTGAGCTGGGCACAGGGTGCTGGACAGCTGGGTACTAGTGCTGGAAAGGCACTGAGATGGGGGCGTGGGTGAACTGGCAGGCTGGCAAGAGGGCACTGGCAGGTGCTCCAGCCATTGGCACCAGCTTTTGGCCGTGGTGGGAAAGCAGCTGCTTCCCTCCTCATTGCTGCCCACCCTGGCTTGCTGCCACGGGTCTGCCAAGGAGGAGGATCTCCTGGTTTCAGGTGGGATGGGAGCAAAGATGGGAGGGCACAGAGACACTGCCCGGGCACTCGACACAGGCCCCCAGCTTCTCACCCTGCTTGGCTCAGCCACACTTCTTGGTATATCCCTGGCCCGGCAGTGTGGGACAGCAGAGGCAGGTTTGGGGCAGTTTGGGGGCTTGCTGTGGGGTAACCCCAACCAGGGACAGGCTCCTGGTGGCCTCCTGTGCAGCAGGCAGCGCTTCAGGCTCTGTTCCTTCCCTGCAGCCCTGGCACATCTCATCGCATTACAAAGCCCTGCCCAGAGGAGGAGCCCTCGATTGTCTGTGTGCAATCACACCCCTGGCTATGCCCCAGGCTGGGCACTTCCCACCTCGCAGCCCCCGGTGAGCAGGGAATGAGTTTGAGCCTCCCCCAGGTACGTCTGGCACTGGGTGGGTGATGGGCAGCAGGTCCTTGGGAGTGAGGACCTGAGCAGTCGATGCTGACTGACTCAAGCAGCTGGAAAGGAAGGAGTTAGCTCCTGGGGGTTGAACGAAGCTTTTGGTGGCCACGGTGGTGTCAGGCTGGCAGCTGGACTTGATGACCTTAAAGGTCTCTTCACCCTAAACAGTTCTGTAATTGATTTGGCCTGAAATTGGAGCTGCCCACTGGGTCCTGGGCTGTCCTGCTCTCCTGGGGTGTGCCACACACAAAGCCTTTGTCTGACAGGTCCAACCTTCTTCTTACAGAGAGCATCTCTTAGAAAACACAGCAGTTAGACCTTGGGGCTGGTGATATTTGGGATGTGTCCCCCTGGAAGTATTTGCCAGCCATTGTGCCACCTCCTTGGCCCGGACCTGCTGGGCCAGTCATGGTTCCCATGGGGCTTTGGCACATTCTTTCTGTTAGAACCTTGCAGGACCCTGGAGCTCCAGCCCTGCAGAAGCCCTTGTAAAAAGTCCCTCCCCAGCTTCCCCACAGCCCCCTTCAGGTACTGCCTCTGTGAGCGGCAGAGCAGGAGGAAGAAGTGGTAGGAGACAGAAATGTGCTCCAGGGCCTCCTTCTACCCCTGTCCCAGGGGTCCTGCCAGCTGGCAGGGCTGGTGTCCACACAAGTCTTTGCTTTGCTGACATGCCAAGCGCCCTGCACAGCGTTGGAGTGTTGATCCTGGCCCACTCCAGCAGATTGTGCTGCCAAGTTATACAACCTGTGCCATCAGGGCAGGGACTCGGTGGCAGGAACTTGGCCGAGTGGCTCATTCCCTTCAGCAAAGGCCCCATCAGAAGGAGGGAGGAGGGGCAGAGGCATTGACTCACCTCACCTCACCTCATCTCACACACCAAGAGGGTGTGAGGACACTGCAGGTGGGATGTTGCCCCCCTCAGGTGAGTCTCATGTGGTGGAAGGAGAGGCTGCAGGAGGTCAATGAGCTGAGTGCAGCAGGAGATGAGCCGCGGCACTGCTATCTTGTCTTGCCCTTCAGCTGCTGCCTCTGCCACTCCTGCTCCAGGTTGGGTGACTCTGACCTCCACCAGCCACCATGGACTGGAAAACTCTGCAGGCACTGCTCAGCGGGGTCAACAAATACTCCACAGCCTTCGGCCGCATCTGGCTCTCCGTGGTCTTCGTCTTCCGCGTGCTGGTCTACGTGGTGGCGGCCGAGCGCGTGTGGGGCGACGAGCAGAAGGACTTCGACTGCAACACGCGGCAGCCAGGCTGCGCCAACGTCTGCTACGACCACTTCTTCCCCATCTCCCACATCCGCCTCTGGGCCCTGCAGCTCATCTTTGTCACTTGTCCTTCCCTCCTGGTCATCATGCATGTGGCTTACCGGGAAGACCGCGAGAAGAAGAACAGGGAGAAGAATGGGGAGAACTGTCCCAAGCTCTACAGCAACACGGGCAAGAAGCACGGGGGGCTGTGGTGGACTTACCTGCTCAGCCTCTTCTTCAAGCTCATCATAGAGATCCTGTTCCTCTACCTCCTCCACAAGATGTGGGACAGCTTTGACTTGCCACGGCTGGTCAAGTGCTCCGACAAGCCCTGCCCCAACACTGTGGACTGCTACATCGCTCGGCCGACGGAGAAGAGAGTCTTCACCTATTTCATGGTGGGAGCCTCCTCCATCTGCATCGTCCTCACCGTCTGTGAGATCTTCTACCTCATTTTCAAGCGCGTTGTGCGGAGCGCGCGGAAGTGGAAGAAGTCTGTCAAGCGCTCCGTCAGCTACAGCAAGGCCTCCACCTGCCAGTGCCACCCAAAGCTGGAGGAGAAGGACAGCAAGTCCCAGGCAAGGTGTGTGGCAGCCCTGTGGTGTCCCAACTCATCTGCTGTCTGATGGGGTGCTGGGAAGGAGACATGTCCAGGGATGGCTGTCCCCCCAAGGTGCCCACTTGGTGAGGCCACCACCAAGCTCTTCAGCCAGGATGTGAGTGGCTGTAAGGGAAGGGGCCACATCCATGGGAACTCTCTTGCTCAGAGTTATGGGCATGTCCCTCGGTGTCCCAGTGGCACAGGCATGCTCCATGGCAGGTGGTTACTTGGTGCCCATGGGCATGCCTGAGGGTGTCTGTTCTTTCCACAGAGGAGAGGAGCTGTGAGCTCACCCTTCCAGGACCCTTCACCTTCTGCTTGGCCCAGCAGCATCTCAAGCCTGCCAAGTCCCTGAACCCTTGAGAGCCAACCCATGTGAAAAATAACCACAGCCAACAAACAGAAGCCCCTCAAGAGACCCACGAGTGCCTGAGCAGATGCAGGTAAGGCTAAGGCAGCCCTGGAGCTCTTCTGTCTGCACACGGTGGACCCTGGGGCTTGGCCATCACATCGACACAGACACCAGTGCCTTACCCAGCAGCAAGCCCAGTCAGGAGCTGCAAGGATGGAGCCAGCAAGCTGGGACAGCACAGGGACTGGGGAGGGTGAGGGAGGAGCAAGGGTCTCGTGTGTCCCAGCAGCTCCTCTCGGCTCCTCCAGCTCTGCGTACACGTGCATCGGTTGGTGCCTGCTCGGGGCTGGTGTCACCTAGCACAGTGACAGCCCCCAGTTTGCCAGCACTGGGGCAGAAGCAGTTTTTCCCCTGTGCTCATGCAGGCACCATGCCACTGTCTTGCCCAAATGCCCTTGCTGGCTCTGCTGCTCCCCTCAGTACCTTCACCTCCCCTCGACCCCAGATGTGGCAGCTCAAGCCGCAGATCTCAAAGGCCAATAAAGGTCATGTTTGTACACAGGGACTGCTCTGCATGCTGTACATCAGGGTGGGGAGGGACTGGTGAGGGCAGAGGAAATGGATTTGCAATAGGTTCCTCAGGAGCCCGTGGGCAGGGCTTGCTGGGCAGCGTGGGTCGAGCTCCCAGCTCCTCCCAGCTCGTCACGCCTTGTTAAACTTTAATCCAGCAGAAGCGCAGGCAGCCCCCGAGGAAATGAAGGAGGGATCAGCATCAATTATTTACTAAACCTTGATAAATATTACAATAAATAGAAATGATTTCCACTTAATCTCTCCTTAAGCAGCGCTCCACATGGGGTCTGCTGGTGCCCCAGCCAGACCTGTTCCCACCTTGCTCCAGCGCGGTGTGCACAAACGCCGGCAGAGGTTGCGATGGTGATGCCCACGCTGCCAGGAGGGTGGCACATCTCTGTGCTGGGACACAAAGAAATACTTCCAGTGTGGGCTGCTCCTGTGGGCACACTAGCATCATGTCACCTGTGGTGCCAGCCCTGGGCATAGGACACCCTCTGCCAAAGGAAGGATGCTCCAGGAGGTTGCACAGCACAGGAAGTCTGACTGGGAAGTGGCTCTGACACCAGTGTGGGTCTGCTTTGCAACACCCACACAGCTCACTGGCATGGGTGAAGCCTCTCTTGGGCATTATCCTCCTGATGAGTAAAGCACCGTGGGAGCTGGCATATTCATCAGTGAGGGCACCACCATTGTGGTTTTGGAGCAGCTTCCCAGAGGTGATTGCTTTCACCCATCAAGGGCTAGGAGGGCACAGAGCATCACTGGGGACCAGCCCCAAAAGGAGATGATGCCACCTAGGCAGCCTGGTACTACTATAGGGTGGTGAGAGGGGGAAGCAGGATTCATGGTGGGTTGACTGGGAGATGGGCATTGAGCTCTGCAGAACACTGGTGCCAGGGCATGGAGTGGCTCATGGGCATTACTTGAAGTGTGGCAATTATTTTATATTAAACATAATTATGTGTCCTCAGCTCTGCCCTCTCTGGGAACAGGAAATGCCACATCTCGCTGTGGGAGAGGCAGCAGCTCTCGGGTCTGTGTGTGAACTGGCCCAGTTTCTGCTTTCAAGAGCCCAGGCCCTCCATGCCACATGTGCCAGCCCTTGCTGGCCTCTGCAAGATAGTCCCGGGGGGCACGCATGGGGGTTTTGTCCCCCGCTCAAAGCCAGCAGGACTTTAGCCTGTGCATAAAACATCAACATCTGCTCACCCACTGTCCCTGCTCCTTGTCCCCTGCACCCTCCTCTGAGCCCCCTAGAAACAGGCAGGAGGGTCTCGGTCCTCCAGTTCCCCGGCGCCCGGCACGGCTCAGCTCCGGTGTGGCTCCAGCACCACCCAGCGCCCGTCGCACCCTTAGCAGCAGCTCGGCCGAGACGAGCAGAGCACGGAACATCCCCGGGGACACTCCGGGGCATTCCCCCGACCCTGCCTGCCAACCTGCACCCCCCACCTTTAGGGGCACACAGTGGGGTGCCAGGTTCAGGGTCCCACGTGTGGGCAGGCTCCGGGAACCCTGGGCAGGTCCCTATACTCCCTCAGGGGGTTTTCCCCGGTGGCGGAGCTGTAGCCACAGACGAGGCGCAGCAACCCGCGCAGCGACACCCTCGCAGCGACACCCGCGCAGCGACACCCGCTCAGCGACACCCGCGCAGCGACACCAGGGCTTCCCAGCTCCCCCGACGGCTTCAGTTCCTGGGGTCTCGGCTGTCTCCCGGGGTCGTTTTTATCCTCGACAACCCCCGGGGCTCCCGGCTGCCTCCGTGGGTCCGAGCTGTCCCCGGGGGATGCTCCACGTCTCCAGCACCCACGATCCCTAAGCCGGGGGCAGCCCTGGGCCGGGGCAGCGGAGCGGGGCGGCCCCGCACACCTGCGGCACAGCCCCCGGTTTCCTGCCCGCGCTCCTCCCCCGGCTCCCCCCGGGCCCCGCATGGCCAAAGCCGTCCGGCCCGGCCCGGCCCCTCACACCCGGCATAGCCCGAACCAAGCGAGACCTGCCCGCAGCGGCGGAGGTGAGTGAGGGGTGCTCGGGACCCCGGGACATTGGGCACCGCTCGGGGACACCGGGACAGGGAACGCTGCCACAGGGCCACCCCCATCTCTGCCACTCTGCATCGAGGCATCCTCCGCGGCTCTGAGCCGCTGCCCGGGGCACACCGCCCGGGCTGGGTGTCCCTTTAACGGGCCCAGCTGTCACCTCTGCCGGTTTAATTGACGGAGGTTAATTAGGACGCAGAGCTGGGGCCGTTTCCTCCCTCCCAGACGGGAGGTGTTGATCAGGCTCGGTGAGGTGAGGCTGAGACACCCGCAGGGGTCCCTGCAGACGGTCTGTGGTCGGTGAGTTGTCTCGGGGTGTCCCCGAGGTGGGCAAGGGGGAGAGGGCACGGCAAGGGAGCTGGCTGGGGACTGTCCTGCCAGCGTAGGGTGAGCCCTGGGGTGGTGTTGGGGTGGTTGCTGTGCCCCGGGGGGGGCTGCACTCCCTACTGCTCTCTGTGCCTCGGGAAAGCCAGGGGTGAGGCTGTTCTAGGCTGTTGCTGTGAGCCCTTACCATGTCCCCTCTCTGGCTGCTGTGGCTGTGACCTCCTTGGGCAGCCCCAAACCAGCCCATGGGCTATGTGCTGGGAGGCCAGCCCCAAACCGTGGGTGCAGTGGTCTGGGTGCTGCTGGCAGAGGTGAATCCCTCCTCTCCTGCTTTCCCCTCAGCCCCATCTACCTACTTCTGGGCTCCACAATGCTGCCAGACTCCGAGGGTTTGGAATGTTCCTCGGTGGCTTTGCTGGGTTTGCAGAGCAGCCATGTCCCAAGGAAGCCTGGGGATGAGGCGACTCCGTCTGCCCTGCATCCTCCATCGTGGAAGCAGAGGATTAATCAGGCTCCCTTCCCCTCCTCTCTGCTGGCAGAGGCACAGGTGTCCCTAGAAGATGGGTGACTGGGGTTTCCTGGAGAAACTGCTGGACCAAGTCCAGGAGCACTCGACCGTGATCGGGAAGATCTGGCTCACTGTGCTCTTCATCTTCCGCATCCTCATCCTGGGCTTGGCTGGGGAGTCCGTCTGGGGGGACGAGCAGTCAGATTTCGTGTGCAACACCAAGCAGCCAGGCTGCACCAATGTCTGCTATGACAAAGCCTTCCCCATCTCCCACATCCGCTACTGGGTGCTCCAGTTCCTCTTCGTCAGCACCCCGACCCTCATCTACCTCGGCCACGTTGTGTACCTCTCCCGGAAGGAGGAGAAGCTGAAGCAGCAGGAGAGTGAGCTGCGAGCTGTCCTCAGCAAGGACCCCAAGATCGAGCAGGCCCTGGCAGTGGTGGAGAAGAAGATGTCCAAGATCTGCGTGACGGAGGACGGGCGGCTCAAGATCCGAGGGGCACTGATGTGGACTTACATCAGCAGTGTGATCTGCAAGAGCATCTTTGAGGCTGGCTTCCTCCTCGGGCAGTGGTACCTCTATGGCTTCTCCATGGTGCCTCGCTATGTGTGCGAGAGGGACCCCTGCCCTCATCAGGTGGACTGCTTCATCTCCCGCCCCACTGAGAAGAGTGTCTTCATCATCTTCATGCTGGTGATGGGCCTGATCTCCTTAGTCCTCAATCTCCTGGAGCTTTTCCACCTCTGCTGCAAGAACCTGTTTAGCAACCTCAGGAAGGTGTCAAGGCCAGCTGGCCCGAGCCAGGACACCTTTGCTGATAACATGGTCTTGGGTCCCTACGCACCCAAGCACTACCCCTTCCTGCCCATGGCTGACAGCCACACACCACCCTACCAGGCCTACAACAAGCTCTCCAGTGAGCAGAACTGGACCAACTTCCACAACGAGGAGAATCTGGCACTGGCCAGCAGTAGCAGACCCTTGTCGGACCCCTACGCCCCCAGGACTGCTGAAGCCCCTGCCCTGGAGGAGAAGCTGTGCAGCCGGCCTGGGAGCTCAGCCTCCAAGAAGCAGTATGTCTAGTGCCAGTCTTGCCCTGGCTGGCTGAGGGGACCTTGCTTGATCCCCTATGCCTGCAAGGGCAGCTGCCTCCTGTCTGGTGCCATATGGGTGGGCCCTGCTCTGGAGGTTGTGCCCTCCTTGACCTGCCTGTGTCTGGGATGTGATGCTCAGGAGCAGGACCGAGCACTGTCCTGGAGCCTCCACTCCCTCCTCTTTTCCCCACAGACCCTGCAAGGAAGGAAGCTGCAGACAGTTCCCCAGGACGCTGTGTCCTGTGTGCCTTGCCGTGGGAAAGGGAGAAACCCCTGGAGCCATGGGCTGGGAACAGGCTGTCCCCAGGGCCATGGCGGGAGGCTGCTGCCCTTCAGGCTCCACGGCTCGGCCATCTCCGGGGTCCTTGCTGGTGTGAGAGCCAGGATGTGGCCGTGGGAAGCCACTCGCCTCCAGCCCCTGCATGGAGCAGGCTCAGCCTGGGAAGACTCCTGGCTGCCAGCCCTGTGCTGTTCCTGTGACCCCGGCACAGAGCCAGTAGGACCAGCAGCTCCTGCCCGGGGTTTGCTGCAGGAGCTGCCCCTTCCCCATGGGACACAGAGGGGTTAAGCCACCAGCAGCTCTGGGCTGGGGCTCTGCAGTGACCAGCTGATCCCCATGGCTGCAGGGTCACCACTCCACTGCCCTAGGAGTGTGAGCCCCACCCCAGCCTCCTGGCCCTGGACCCTTTCCCATCTGGTCTGTGCCTCTAAGTTATTTTTAACCCACTGGCCTGAGCATGCAGCTTCTGCCTTAAAGGTGCAGTTGTGTGGGGATCTGGGGACTTGTGTCCAGCCTGGGCCATGCACCCACCAGCCCTGTGGGTTTGGGGGGAGGAATTAGCCTGGCAGCTGCTGTTTCAGGTGGGGCTGTTATTGATTTTATTACTTTGCACTGGTCAAGTCCTGCTGGAGGCTGAGGTGCTGGGAGGGGAATGGATGGGATGAAAGAATCAACTGCAGCCATGAGAGTTATTGCAGCTTCTCCAGGCCAGGATGCTGTGAAAGGGCAGTGTCCTACCCTGACCAAGGAGCTGTGGGTCCTGCGTGACCCAGGCAGGAGCATGGGATGTGGGCATTGCCCTCAGTACTGTTTCCTTCCCCTCCCTGGCAGACTCACTGTTACATCTTGTTGAATAAATTTGGATGACTGAAAAAGGTGAAGTGTGGTGTGACTGAGCTTCCTGCAGCTGCTTTGGGAAGGATGGGTGAAGGTTAGGGGCTGAAGGAGCAGGGGGCTGCTGTTCTGTGGGCAATGAGAAGCGTGGGCATCCCCTGAGGCTCAGCTGAGCTGATGGTGTCTCACAACACCGAAAGAAAAACCCTGCCTGCAGGTGTCCCAGCCTCAGCCCGGGGGCCGTCAGAGGATATCATCATGGTGCTGGTTCTGGGTGGCCCCAAGCAGAACTCAGCCCTGTGCCCCAGCTCTGCTGCAGATAAACCCAGTGGAAGCTGTGGAGCTGCTGGTGGCTGTATAATAGGTGGAAGTGAGGCGTTGATAAAGACACACAATGTGGCTGGGGCTGTTGTTTAGTTTCTCTGGCCAAGCCAGCCCAGGGCAGAGCCTGCTCTCAGCCGAGGGCCTCTCCAGCGAGGGTGGGACAGACTAAAAATACCCTGGAGAAAATGAAATATGGGTGATATGGGGAGATATCACTGCCATCATCCACTGGAGGAAGAGGGGAGGGAGGCACCCGCCCGTGCTGCCCTTGGTGTGAGCCTGGGCTGCTGGCTGAGCCTGGGCTGCCCTTGGTGTGAGCCTGGGCTGCTGGCTGAGCCTGGGCTG
>VWYK01079126.1:70673-90829 GCA_013399775.1 Semnornis frantzii | reverse complement strand
AGGACCGAGCCCGGGATGGTGGGGTCCCGTGGGGAGGCACACGGGTGGGAAGACACGGGGGGAGACCCACAGGAGAGACACATGGCGAGAGAACCTCGGGGAAATCCGTGCAGGTGCCCACAGAGAGATACATGGGAGACACCTACAGGGAGATCTGTGGGGAGATCCACAGCAAAAGAGCCATAAGGACACCCATGAGGAGACCCGTGGGGAGGGACACAGGAGGAAACCTGGAGGGGAGACCCACTGGGATAACTACATGGAGAGATACACAGGAGGAGAGACCCCTGAGGAAAGACGCATGGGGAGATCCACACAATTGTCCTCGAAGAGACCCATGGGGACACTCAAAAGAAGACCCAGAGGGAAAGAGCTGTGAGGAGAGCCATGGGGTAAAGACCCACGTGGAGACCCATGGGGAGACACCCGCAGGGATACCGACAAGGAGAGAGCTTCTTCCACCCCATGGACACCCCAAGTCCCACCCCTCAGACAGCCTCTTCCCGCCCCACGGGCACAAGGGACAGCAGGCGTGGGAAAGGCGAGCCCGGCACCAGCCGCGTCCCTGCGGGGAGGGGCTCTGGCCCGGAGTACCAAAGTCATCTTTATTACCTGCGGCGATCGTTACAATAAAAAGGGAGCCACGTGTCACGGTCACTGCACGGTGCTGGCCGGGGGGCGCCGGGGGGGCCCTTCCCAGCACACCCCTAAATCTGAGGTGCGAGGGGGAGCAAGGTGGGAAAGGGATTTGGGTGGCTGAGCAGACGCTGCTGTCCCAGAGGTGTTTAGCACCACAGACCCCCTGCGGCAAGGGACCCCCAGAGAGGCATCCTGCTGCTTGGCCCTGGCCCCCCTGCGATATGGGGGACACAAGCTGGGCCCCCCCAGCTGCCTCTTATCCTACTGCCCTGCCTAAGCACCCTGGGCAAGGTTTGGCCCTGGATTTTGGGAGCTCCCTGGCACGCACTGGCCCTGCCTCGGGGGCGGCTGGTGATGCTGTGTGGGGCTGCTGGTGTGGAGAGGTGGAGGACGGGGATGGGATACCCTCCTCACATCTGCCACTAAGAAGGATACAGAGGGGATGACAGGATGCTTGCAGAGGCACTGGGAATGGGGTGGCGACAGGGATGGAGCAGGTGCAGCCTCCTGCTCCACCTACTCCTGGATCTGTGCACAGCTATGGGGGAACTGAGAGCAGCAGCATTCAGGGTGTTCCTTGTCCCCACAGGGCAATGGGCACACAACAGCCCTGTCTGGGGTATCCCATTGCCACAGGGCACTGGGAGCTCAGGGAGAACAGATGAGTGAGCCCTCAAGGTGATCTCTAGCAGCCCTTCACACTAACGGGGCAGCTGCTGGCCATGTCCACGCTCCCATCCCACCTGCTGCCACCAAACCTGGCCCAGGACAGAGCCATCACAGCTCCTGGCATCACAGGTGCCAACAGGCTGTGGCAGGTGCTCCCACCACTACCACCCTGCTCGCACACCAGGAAGGCAGCAAGGCAGGGAGGAACTGTACTGCCCCATTCCCAGCACCTGCCACGCTGCAGAGGTTCTCCCAGACTCCAGGCTGGCAGGAGGGAAGGACAGACGGATGGGACAGATGGATGGGCTGAGCAGGGGGGGAGAAGCGTGTCACGGTGCTCCGTGTGAGGGGAGAGAGGCGGCTGCCTGTGACCAAGGCTTTCTGCTGCTCTGCTCTGCGCCACCAGCCAGAGCACTGCCCTGGTCACCTCAGGTCACCTGCCCTGGGTTATTCCTCGGGTTATATTTTATATGTGTAGAGGAAAAGGGCCCCTGGGGCCCCGGTGGCAGTCAAGCCAGAAGCAGGTGTTGGCAGCACCAGGGACACCCCCTCCCCCCCCCGTCTTGTGCCCACAGCACCCCAAAGCCTCGTGCTAGCAGGTCTGAGGAGTGGGGGTGGAGGGTTCTGGCTGGGCTGAGGGTCCCATCCCCACGGCAGAGTGGGGGATTGCACTGAGTACAGAGANGCAGGGGGGGCAACGGGACGGGGCAGAACCAGGCTGGCGCTGACCCGCGGCCGGATCCACGAAAGGTCGAAGATAGAAAAGAGAGAAGCTGTGAGTGGGGCCGAGAGCTGCCCCAGCGCGTCCCCGCGGCCCCCCCCGTCACAGTGAGCTACGGCCGTGCCGTCCAGTCCGGGTAGAAAAGCGGCGGCTGCGGTCACAGCCGGGTCTGCGCCTAGGGGATGTAGATCTCGATGCTGTCGGCGCTCTCGGTGGCCGAGCTCTGGCGGAAGGAGGCAGCTCGCTTGGCCGCCAGGAGCCGCTTGCGGGCCTCCTGCCGCTGCCGGTCCACCGAGTCCAGGGAGCGCTCCTTCACCGGGTGCACCTTGGAGCGCGGCGGCTTCTTTGGTATCGGGGGAGGCACCTTCTTCTCCTCCTGCACAGACAACCGTGGGGAGCCTTAGGTTGCAAGGGACCTTAAAGAGCAGCCGGTTCCGAGCCATTCGCCACGGGCAGGGACAGCTCTGGACCAGGTCGCTCGAAGCCTCATCCAGCCTGGTCTTAGGCACCCCCAGGGGTGTGGTGTCCACAGCTTCTCTGGCAGCCCGTTCCCGTGTCTCACCACTCTCATAAAGAACTACATCCACCCTGCTCTAGTTTCAGACCACTGCCCCTCATCCTATCACCACAAGCCCTTATCAAAAGTCCCTCCCCAGCTTTCCTGTAGCCTCCTTCAGGTACTGGAAGGCTGCTTTACAGTCTCCCCAGAGCCTTCTTTTCTCCAGGCTGAAGAGCCCAAATTCTCTCAGCCTGTCCATACAGGAGAGGTGCTTCAGCCCTTGGATCATCTTTGTGGCCCTCCTCTGGACCCTCTCCATGTCCTCCTTGTGCTGGGGGCTCTGGAGACCTTGCCCAGCCTTTCGCAGACTGCACTGCCCAGAGCTGCCCCACAAGGTTGCTTTGAGACCATGGCAGAGAAGCAGCCCTTTCTTTAGCCTCATTGTCTTCCAGCTCTCTCTCTCAAGTGTTTGCTCAAAGCAGCTGCCAGCAACAGCCCAGCAGCTATGGTTTGGGTAGAGATATGCTTGAGGAGAAGGAGGGAGGGAGAGGTGACAGGGGCTGAGTGCCAGCTGCAGAGCCCTGCCCTTACCTTGGGCTCCACAATCTTCCATCCATTGGCCTTGAGCTGCAGGAGCTCTGCAAACTTCATGCTGACGTCCTCAATGGAGAGCTGCAGGAGGTCCCAGAAGCCAGCCAGGTCTTGGAAGGTGGGCACAGGGAATGCATTGGGATCCTGTGGGGACAGAGTCATTCATGGCCACTGTGCAGGCCACACTGCCATCCCTCCCCAGCGCTGCTGGGGGCTCTCTGCTCAGCTGTCCCCTGTGCCATTACAAAGTCCCTTTTCCCTCGACTAAGGATACAAGATCCACGGCTGACCCTGTGGCACTGCTGCCCAGCACTCACCATGTTCTGCTGGCAGAGGCGGTAAAACTGCTGCACCTTCTGGGACATGAGGAGCTGGGCACTGCCCACAGCACTCCGGATCTTCTCCAGGACTGGCAGGAGGAGAGGAGACAGTCAGTAACTCCACAGGGCATGGATCCTCTCCTCCTCAGGGGCAATGGAACAACCTCTGCAGCTTGGACTTTCCCCAACCCATGAGACGTCTCCTCCCTCCTCCAGACCCCATGAGTGCCAGGGGGTTTCTCAGTGTTTTCTGCCTCCATACAACCTCTTTAGCCTTGGCAGGGCAGATGCTCCACAGTGACTGCAAGGTGGGAGCACTGCAGGACTGTGGTTGTGGCCCCCCAGTCCCTCCAGACTGAGGTAATGGGCATGAACTTGAACATGGCAAGTTCCACCTAAATGTGAGCAGGAACTTCTTTGCTGTGAGGGTGGCAGAGCACTGCAACAGGCTGCCTGGAGAGGTGGTGGAGTCTCTGTCTCTGCAGAATTTCAAGGCCCACCTGGATGTGCTCCTACATGTCCCTGGAAACATTCAGATAAGATGTGATGTGGCCCTGAGCTGCCTGATCTAGTTGGAGGTGTCCCTGCTCACTGCAGAGGGGTCGGACAAGATCACTTTTGAGAGTCCTTTCCAACCCAATGCAATCTGTGAATGTGATCTGCTTTAAGTGATCCTGCTCTGGTTGGGGCATTGGACTTGATGAGCTTCAGAGGTTCCTTCCAACCCCTACCATCCTGTGGTTCTGTGATTCTGTGACTCTGCAACGCCCCCGACTCACTCTCCTCCGGCAGGTCATAGTCCTCAGCCTCCCTTTCCATCTGCTGGCACCAGCCCTCCATCTTCTCCACCTCCGCCTGCAGCAGTTTGATGAACCATTCCCCGTCCCGGTGGCAGGGGGAGGCCCGGCCGGAGTCAGGGAGGCTGCGGGAGCCCCTCTCAATCCAGGCATCACGCCGGGGCACCTCCACCGTGTCGTACTGCAGCTGGTAGTCCTCCCGGTACGCCCACTGCCCCTGCGTGTGCACCGTCTTGTAGACGGCGTACTGCCGGCCGGACTCGGGCTCCGAGGAGTGCCGCTGGAAGGGCCGCCCGAACTGCAGGGCTTTGTCCTCGGTGGCCACGGCCAGGCCGGTGAAGCCCTCCAGCTCCAGGTCCGCCTGCACGCCTGCCGTCACGCTGTTGGAGCGCTTGAAGCGTGCTCGCCTGCGGAGAGCGAGAGGCTGTGGGCACCCCCGCGGTCGGCAAGGGGACCTGTCACCCCGCTGGGGAGCGTGGTGGGCATGAGGAAGCTGGGGGATGCCCAAGAGCAGGACGGGGATGGATCCCAGAGCATTCAGGGACAGCCCTGAGCAGCCACGATCCTCCTGTCTCTCATATCCTCTGCTCTTAGCCTGTTTCCATGGCTACCGGTGCTGGACCAAGGATGGAAAGGAGCATGAACCAGGGCTGCGTGGGCACAGTTGCTGAAGCTCCCTTCCCTCGGGCCATGCGGGTCCCGGCACATAGCACTCCCACCCCAGCCAAAACGTCATGTTTAGCTGCAGAGAAGCCCAAAGATCTCATCTGATCCTTTCCTAGGCTCCAAGCCCAGCAGAGGAGACCCAAGCACAGGGTGGGTGCCCCTTCCCTGGGCAGCCCATTTGCAGTGGAAAGGTGTAGGGGCAAAGGGAAGGGATGCTTTGGGATGCGGCTGCCAGCCTGGGGCAGGGATGGTGCTGAGCTCTGGTGCTCAGCAAAAGGAGAGGGTGAAAAGATGCTGTGAGACAGCTGCAGCATAGGGAGTTCAGGGAGCCCTGGGGAAACCATTCTCCCATGCAGTGAGTGTGGCAGGTCTCAGCCCAGCTGTGTGGTACCTTTTGTCCTCCTCCACCTGCACTCCAATGGAGTGGAACTCCCTCTGGCTCCTGCTCTCCGTATCTGAGTCAGAAATGGCCTCAACCTATCAAGGGACAATGGGAGAGCACTGAAGGGTGGTCTCAAGACACTGCGTGGTGGCTCAGCACCACCCACACCACCCAGGCAGGATCAGAGCCACTTTGGAGCACAGCAGTAGCGATGCCCACCTGGACACCGATGGAAGGTCGCCACTTGCGCTGCCGAGCCAAGCTCCTCAGCTCCTCCCGCCCGGGGATGGCCTTGATGATGAGTGTGGAGGGCTTGGGAGCAGCACGGGGCTGGACCGGAGGCAGGTCGAGGGTCACGGTGGTCATCTTGGAGCTCTCCAGGCTCTCGGCCGAGTTGCAGCGGGCCGCGGCGTCTTTGGACCAGGCGGGGCTGCGGGCGACCTCGCTGGGCAGGTAGCTGTCGTGGGTAGACTCGGTGCTGCTCTGCGCCGTGACGGAGATGAGAGGTTTGGCTTTGGTTCCTGGAGGGATGGGAGGTGGAGCTTTTCTGTAACTGAAGGCTGTTGTGGGAGAGGCGCAGGATGGAAAGGCAGGTGAAAACTCAGACACTTGTGCATTGCCCGCCACCAGTGGGAGCCCCGGGGGAATGGTGCCCACCTCTTCCCACAGCACAGGGCCCAGGGTTTGCACCTCAGATGGTCGAGATCTGAGATAGAGCTCAATGGGGCTGCCTGACCAGTTTGTCCCCAGAGAGGGATAGGAAACCACCCCAGACCAGCACTGTCCACACCACTGCAGCACACAGCAAGGGGCAGAGATGGGGACCAAAGTGGAGGGAAGGAGGGAATGGCACAGGTGCTGGGGGCACAGAGCAGCCCTCTGACCAGGATGAGCAGGATCCTCATCCCCTGTGCCAGAGCCAAGCTCTGAGTGGGATTTGTAGATCATAGGTTCATGGAATGGGTTGGGTTGGAAGGGACCTTAAAGGTCATCTAGCTCCAACCCCCCACCATGGGCAGGGGACACTTTCCACTAGCCCAGGCTGCTCGAGGCCCCATCCAACCTGGCCTTCAACACCTTCAGGGAAAGGACATCCACAGCCTCCCTGGGCAACCTGTGCCAATGTCTCATCACCCTCACTGTAAAGAATGTAAAGGGGTGCTCATGACCTGAGCATGATGCTAACACCCTGTGCCAGGGACTGTGCAGGCACAGCAGATGGTACAGCAGCAGCCCTTGGCAGTGCCCAGGTGAACAGGGAGGGAGAAGTGGGGAAGGTCCCTCCCGCAGCTGAGCCTCAACCACCCGCTGGGACTCACAAGTGCTGGGCTTCAGGATGCTGCTGGTGATGGGCGGCCCAGCAGGGGCTGACATGGAGAAGAGTGAGAGGCATTCGTCGTCCTGGGAGCAGCCAGCCTGGATGGCGCGCAGGTAGCTGTGGCTCCGCATGCGGAAGCAGCCAGGCAGGTCCAGAGCCTCCACGGCCTGCGACTCCACCTCACCAAAAACCGACTCGCAGACGGCCTCGAACTGGTGGTTGAGCTCATCGTTGATCTGGGGAGAGCGGCAGGTGAGGCTGGGGGCGGTGAGCCGGGGCTGAGTGCGGGGCGGGAGACGCTCAGAGGGATATCCACCACCCGCCCTGCCCCAGCCTGCCCCGCGGTGCCCCTGACACCGGAGCTTACCTGACCGGTGGTGAAGGAACGCCCATAGCTCTGTCCCCGCGGGAGCATTCGCGGTGGCGTGCAGCAGCTGGGACAGTTACAGATATATGAATCAGAATAGTGCCTACTTGCAAACCTAATGAGAGACAGTGGGAATAGAAGGGATGGCACCAAAAGCAACACATCCGAGCAGAGCATTTGGACATGCAGCCACAGCGATGCCCCTGCCAGCCACTGCTGCCAGCCCCTGCTGCCACCGAATCACAGGATGCCAGGTTGGAAGGGACCCCAAGGATCATCTGGCCCAACCCTTCTAGGTGATAGCACAGTTGCAATGAGCTGGCCCAGCACTCTGGCAAGCCAAGCACTGCCCAGGGCAGGGGACCCCACTGCTTCCCTTGAGAGATGATTCCAACCTCTGACTGTTCTCATAGGGAAACATTTTACTCTGGATTCCAATGGGAATCTCCCCAGCAGTAACTTGTCCCCATCACTCCTTGTCTTTTCCATGGGACTCCTCATAAGTAGGGAGTCTCCATCATCCTGGTAGCCACTGTCCCTACTCCCAACTGCCCCAAAATGCTGTTCTGGGGGCATGAAACCATCAAGCAGCAGTCTGGGGCTGCCAGAGAGGTACATGCTCGCTTTGGGCACTGAGGTTGGGATGAAGGAGCCAGCCTGCCACCCACAGCATGGGACACGTCTCAGCTGTCTCCTTTTGGATGTGCCTCTTCTCCCCAACCTCTGCACACAGCTGCAGCAGAAGTTTGCACCCCAAAGCCCAGGACAGCCACACCTGCATCCAGCGCCCCCAGCAAGCTGCATCTCAGAGCAGAACTCAGTGGTGCTGCTGTGAGGAGTGTGGCCATGAGTGAAGATGATGCCACTCATCCTCCCTGGGAGCCCCAGCCCGTGAGGCCAAGAGGTGCCAGCCCTTACTTGGTCCTGGCCTGGTCGGCGCTGGAGGAGCGGCGGTAGCTGTCTCGCCGCGTGGCTGCCCTGGGCAATATTTTGGCGCTGATGTCCGAGTCAGCGCTGTCCTCATCACCCATGGCCTTGATGTAGCTGCCGCTGCGCATCCGTCGGCAGGGGATCTCCCCGTCCTTGCCCACTGCTGGGTACCCGCTCCACTCGTCCTGCGGCACCTGCAGTGGGAGGCAAGCATAGGAGGACACAGTGGTTAGGGTCCTGTGGACACAGAGCTGAGCCCCGCATCTGCCATGTGGCACTTGCTAGCCTGAGCCTGATGTGCATCCATGACCCAAATCCAGCATGTGTGCACAGCCGGTACATGTGCCGGCACAGCTCCTCTGCCCACCCCGTGGCACCCCACAGCTGCAAGGACAGACTCTGGGGGCTCTAAACCCCTGGGAAAGCTCCTATAGACAGGAGAGCAGATCCCTTGCAGCAGGTACATCTCCCCATGCATGGCCATTCCCAAACCACAGGCAGTGCAGCTGCTCCCACCTTGCAGCTGCCCCAGCAGGCACGGCTGGGCCAAATCCCACCCATGCCAGCGCAGCCGCTTGGCTGACGTAGCAGCTGCTGCTCTCACCACGTGCCGCTGACGCCAGCACCACGGGGCCCTTACCAGGTTGTGGCAGGGGGACAATGTCCCCCAGGCTCCATGGAGAGGGTGGTGGGGCTGCCACCCTACTCTGATGCTCCCCCAGACCAGAAGAGAGGGGCTCTGGCCACCCTTGCCTCAGGCCACTGTGGCATTGCCACTCCCTGTCTCCTTCCCCCAGGGAAGGGAGAGTAGAGTTAATTAGTTTTTAATTGGAAGGGGGGTGACCTAGAAGGGAGTCTGGTGACGAGGCAGGCTGTGGCACTCAGCCAGCCACAAGAGGGATAAAAGCTGCAGGAGGGCGTGGGCACAGAGTCACAGGCAACCCCATGCAGACAGAACCATTCTGACCCCAAACCCAGCAGGCATGAAATGGGAAGTGCCAGGTGGAGCTGAGCACTGCTGACAAGAGACCAGCTTGGGACCCCAGGGGAGAGAGTACAGGCACTGGAGACATGGAGCGGAGCTGGAGCTCCACCACAGCACCTAGAATGGAGGGTCCCAGTCCTGGTTCCTGCCATGGCATCACCAGCTGCAGTCCCTGGCAGAGCAGCCCCCTGTCCTGCCTAGCCTCTCACCTGCAGGTACTGGTACGCTCGGTCTTTGGCCTTTGCATCCTGAAGCATCAAGGTCTTCTCAGTGCCGCCGGCGCTGGGGTAGGCTTCGCGGGCCTGGCTGACAGTCATGGTGTGCCAGGCGCTTCTCTTGAGTGTCTGGCCATCCAGAGACATGGACATGCCAGCACAGGCCAGGCATTTTCCTTCCCCACTGCCCTTTAGACTCTTCAAGGTCAAGTCTCTGAAGGCACTTTCGGGAGCGTCCACACAGTACTGGGTGCCCTGGTCAGCGGCGTGCCGGCCGGACACCATGTAGCTGCTGTCGCTGTCCAGGTTGTCATCGGAGCTCCACCAGCCCAGCATCTTGGAGCGGTGTCTGGAGTCCACCTTGCGGTCCTTGCTCTTGCTGCGCTTACCGTGGCGGGACTGGTGGTGGTGATGGTGGTGGTGGTGGTGATGGTGGTGGTAGCCGTCCCCGCGGCCGTCCATCTTGGTGCCGTTGTAGTCCCTCTTGGCCGGCGCCTCCAGGGAGTGGGACTTGGCGAAGAGCTTCTGGACGGAGTGGACGAGGTGGCGGATGCGGCTGGGGCTCTCGCTGCGGGGCTCGGCACCGCCGGCCCGCGGGTACTGCAGCGTGTGGAAGCCGTCGTGGTGCAGCGGCAGCTGCTTCTCGAACTGGTCCAGCAGCGTGGGGGGCAGGCGGTTGATCTTGCTGGCAGGGTGGGCAGTCGCCATGCATTCGTCGCAGGAGTCGTAGGGCTGCTGCGCGTGGTGCATCCTCGGGAAGGTGCTGCTGGCGCTGGTGGAGGGCGGCTCGCTCAAGGGCCCGCCCGGGCACTCGCTGGCCGCACCGGGGCTCTGGGCCGGGCAGTAGGGATGCTCCAGGGAACAGGGCTCGCTGGGGCTGAGGAGGAATGGGGGCCGAGTCTCGGGGCCGTGCGGGACGTGGTCGGCAGGATGCTGGCAGTCCCCTGGGATGCAGCGGCAGCGGTGGCCGGAGGAGGGCTGTGTCTGGCTATGCTCCCCATGGTAGCCCTTCATGGTGTCAGCACCCGCCCCGTAGCCTCGGCATCTTGCAGGGTTGTCCCTGTGGGCTCATCTGTGGGGAGAAGAACAGGCTTGGTGTCGTGTTCCCCTGCACTGGCAAAATGTTGGGGTTCACAGAACCATGGATTGCAGTGGGTCGGGTCAGGGTTGGTGACCCTCCAAGGTCGCTTTGTCCAACCCTCCTGCAGTCAGCAGAGATATCTCCAACTAGATCAGGCTGCCCAGGGCCACACTGAGTTTGACCTTGAAAGTCTCCAGGGATGGGGCCTCAACCACATCTCTGGGCAACCTATTTCACCACTCTCACTGTGAGGAACTTCCTCCTAATGTCCATCCTAAATCTACCCAGCTCCAGTTTCAAACCATTGGCCCTCATCCCACCACTACAAGCCCTTCTAAACAGTCCCTCCTCAACCTTCCTGTATATCCCCTTCAGATAGTAAAATGCTGCTCTAAGGTCTCCCCAGAGCCTTCACTTCTCCAGGCTGAACAGCCCAAGCTTTTTCAACCTGCCCTCACAGGAGAGGTACTCCAGCCCTGTGGTGAGCTCTGTGGCCCTCCTCTGGACCAGCTCCAACAGCTCCACAGCTCTCATGTGTTGAGGATCCCAGAGACACAGTGTGGGACCCAGTATGGACTGATTCCCGTGGGACACATGAGTTGTCCACTGGAAACAAACCAAGGGGGCTGGGAAGCTCCCAGGGCATAATCCAGCCCTGGCCAAGACCCTGTGAAGCCAGGGTAGGGTGCCAGGAACCTGGTTCCCCATGGGGTGGGGCACAAGGCGAGGGCTGATGACCACCAGCTGATCTGCTTGGAGCGGGCAGTGCTGAAGGGACAGCAGCAAGAAGGCACTGCCAGCAGCGATGCAGGCAGCGCAGCGAGGGAGGACATGCTGCCTTCGTCAGAAACTTGTTTTCTTCTCCAGCACCAAATATTATGAAGTGTTTCTCCACGGAACCGGTTCTGGCTGCGCTTTTCAGCCGCTGCGATTCTCAGAGCCGTTAATGAGCAGCTGCAGGGTGGCTGCACTCTGATGTCTCCATCCAGGCCATCCTCGCCACAAGGCTGCAGACACAGACCCACAACCAGCCACCCCACCAGCCCCCACGGCCCTGCCAGCCCCACGGATGGGCACCCAGGGCGTGAAGATGGCCACACTGTATGTAGGGAACCCCCAGGCAGAAGCAGGGTGATGGATGGCACCGGGAAGCTGCCTGCACCCATGGAGGTTTGCCTGCCTTAAGATCCCTGCAAGGCTCTGCCTTTGGTGTGACAGCAAATGAGGAAATTACTGATTCTCCAGTGTGGCCTGGCTAATTAACAGACATCGTTAATGCTCTTGTTATCATACTCAGGCAGGCCTCTGAGACCAGCTGCAGGGAAAGGTGACCGTGGGACAGTCCCTGCAGAACATGGGGTCTGTTGGAAATGCCACCAGGAGGGCTGGGGATGCATGGGAAGGGAGGGTCCACGTGCCCTGAGGATCTCCGAGATGGGAAAAGGGATGGAAGACCCCAAGAGACGTGGGGATGGGCAGCAGATGTGGTCATGGTAGTGCTCAGGGAATGCATCTGTCCTAATCAGCCTCCACTCTCAGCTCCCTTCCCAGCTTCAAGGCTCGATGGCTTCATCCCGTGCCTCTGTCCCCGCCCTCACAATCACGCTTCTGCTCTAACGAGGCTCCCTAATTGCTGCATCTTCTCCAAAGGATGCTGCAGCTAACCAAAGCAGTGCCTGTCCCCTCCCGGGAGAGCCGCTGCGAGGAGCGGGCACAGCAGCGTGGGAAGGAGCTGTCTCCCCTGCCCTGCCAAGCAGCTGCCCATTGGCAGCAGGATGGAGGGACAGACAGACAGACAGAGGAGCTCCCAGCCCTGGCTCTGCCTCCGTGGGCTGAGCTATCATTTCCTGCTCAGGAAGGGAAGCTCTCAGCTGATCCAAATATTGCTGCTGCGGCGAGAAGAAGGAGTCAAAATAGTTGAGCAGCCGTCAGCAGCAGCCGGTCGCTTGCGCTCAGCAGGTGCAGGAACGAACAAAGCCCAGCGCCAGTGCCGTGCCAGCCCGGCAGCACCGCAGCTGTGGTGGAGCAGGTGCAACGGCAGAGGACAGCACCGTGCCATGGTGAAGGGTTCACACATTGTATCCCATTGGAAGGAATCCAAACCCCCCCTGCACTCAGCAGACACCTCCGACTTGAATGGCTCCAGGGACGGGGCCTCAGACACATCCCAGGGCAACTTGTTCCAGTGTTTCACCACCCTCATGGTGAAAACTTCCCCCTAATGTCCAACCTAAATCTCCCCTGCTCCAGTTTCAAACCATTGCTCCTCGTCCTGTCATCACAAGCCCTTCTAAACAGTCCCTCCTCAGCCTCCTTGTAGGTTGCCTTCAGATACTTTCGTGTTGAGGGTCCCATAGCTGGACACAGTACTCCAGGTGTCTCACCAGAGCAGAGTGCTACATCCCAGCCAGCATCAGCTCACCAAAGCCACACATGTACCTGCACCTTGCTCAGGGACCAGCCAGGCCCCCTGCAAGTGTCCTGAGAATGGGAGAGTGGTGAGGAGCAATCCCGTGGGGCTCAGTGTGACCTGGGGTCCTCACTGGCCTTGAGCAACCTCATCTAGTGGGAGGTGTCCCTGCCCATGGGTAGGGTGAGTTGGAACAAGATGGTCTTTAATGTTCCTTTCAACCCAAACCATTCTATAGTTCCCACATCCCAGTAGGGCAGAGGGCAGGAAAAGCCACTGAGACCACTCCTGTCACCCGTCCAGGGTGGCCAGGAGGAGCTGCCTCAAGGGCTGATGGCCACAGCCAGGAGCTGGAGCTGTGTTCTGCCAACAGCCACTCACACTGCACAGCCCTGGGGAAGGAGCAGGGGGTGGGGTTGTGCCTCTGAGCTGCAGCCGCCAAACAGGGGGAAAAGCCCAGCTGGGCTGGGTTTTGTGCCGTTTAACAGCAGGGTAATTACCACCGGTGGGAACCTACCGCCCACACAATTATGGGCTAGGATAAACCGGAAGAGCATAATTACCATTACAAATAACTCACTTCTTGCCTTTATTGCACCCGAAGCCTGGAGAAACTCACACCAGCCATTCCCCCACCGGTACCTTCCCTCCGGCGTCTGCTCCCACCACGTCCCTCCCCACCACGAGGGTCAGCACAGGGAGGAGAGGGGCCCAGAGCCCCCAGCACTGCCAAAATTCAGCCTCCTCCTTAATTTCCCAGAGGGGCACTTGACAGAAGCAGCTCTGCTTCCCAGCAGCCACCCAGTGAGGTCTCTGCCTGAGCTGCAGAGACGCGGAGCAGCCACGACAAGAGCCTGAACTCCTCTGGGACCTCCAGCTCTGGGAACAACAGTGAGGAGGTGTGAGGACAGCCAAACACCACCACAACGCCCACGTCCATCAAACCACCTTGGCACAGGGCAAGGCTGCGGTTCCAACGTTCCACATCGAACACTGAGAGCTGAGGTTGGTGGCCCCACACCTGGAGGGGCTCAGTCCCCTACTCTTCCCAAGCAGCCCTCACCACGGGCAGCAGGTGGCAGGGTCCCCTTGAAGCCCATCGGTGGCACTTACCGCCCGGCGCTCAGGGGGATGCTGTCCTCATGGCCCCGGCCGGCGGCGGCTCCTCCACGCTGGGATTCACAGGGGCAGCAGGCTCTGGGGAGAGGGACGTGGAAAGGGTGAAGTCCCGGGAGGGAGAGCAAGGGCGTTCCTCCCCAAAACCAGCCTGACCCAACGCCCCGTGGAGTCCTGCAGCAGCCCAGCCTTCTCTCCTCCCGCCAGGCCACCCCGCAGGCTGCACGGCAGTGCCAGGGATGGCTCAGCACAGCCACGGCCACGTGTTCCACCAAGCTGAGCCCCAAAACCAGCCCCAGCCTCTTATGCAATTCCCTGCCAGCAGGCACCGGAGCCAGCCCAGCGGCCACCTCGCCATCCGCTTTGATTTGCTCCAGATCCAGAGATATCCTGCACAAAGCCTCCCCCTGCTACCTCGGCCCTCCAGCGCCAGCAAAGCAGAGCCACAAGCTCGGCCTGTTGTGCTCTGCAGACGAGCGCAAGGTTTGCAGGCGCAGGTCCTGCTGGGGATCTTTATGGCCAAGGATGAAAGCAGGAGAGAAGGAACAGGCAGCGTGAGCGGCCAGCGCCGCGCGGGAGCTGGAGCTCGGGAGGGGAAATAACCCGAGTGGTCTTCCCACTTAGGAGCTGAGCAAATCTGAGCTGTGGTCAGCAGCAGAAAATAAACATGGAATCCCACAGGCTCCTTCCCAGCCTGCTTTTAGCACACAGCTTCCCTGACTGCAGCAGGTCGGAGGGGACCCTTTCGAAGGTCACCTTCTGCAACCCCCCTGCAGTCAGCAGTGACACCTTCAACTAGATCAGGTTGCTGAGAGCCACATCAGGTCTGATCTTGAGTGTCTCCAGGGACAGGGCCTCAAACACATCCCTGAGCACAACCTGTAATCTGTTTGCTTTTTCCCAGCTGGTTGGAAGCAAGGAGGATTGTGGAAAGCAAACATTTTATTTTATTACTAATTGCTCTGTTATTTTATTAGCCTGTATTAGTACAATTTACTCAGTCTGGAAAAAAATAAAGAAAAAAGAGAGAAAGAAAAAAAAAAAAAAAAAAAAGAAGAGAGGTTTAGTAAGAGTCTGCCTGATTTAGTACAGAATTCTGCACGGAAGCATTATTTTCTTGAAGCTGAATTAGCTGAAAGCAGCTCACCAAGGGTTCATTAGCTGTGTCAGGCAGGGAAGAGAGCAGTGTTAGAGAAAGGTTTGTTAGCAGGTAGGTAAGGGCTGGCCAGAGGAAGGGAAAAGGGGGAAGGGAAAAGGGGGAAGGGGAGAAGGGGGAAGAAGGGAGAAAGGGAAGGAGGGAAAGGGGGAGGAACAGGTATGATGGGGAAAAGGGACAGGGGGAGAAGGGGGAAAGGGGAAGAAGAGGGAAAGAATGGGAAAAGAGAAGAGAAGGGGGAGGGAATGAAGAAAGCAATGGAGAAGGATAAGAAGGGGAAGGAGAAAGGGAAGGGCAAGTGGAAGAGAAAGGGGAGAGAAACAGATGAGAAAGGGAAGGGGAAGCAGAGTGAGCAGGATGCTAATATCACAGCAAAAGGGCTTGATGCAATCAGGAAATCAAAGCCAGCTGCTGTCAGTAGAAGCAAAGCAAGCAGGCTGCAGGCAGGCACTGCCCAGAGAGGGCTGTGAGGGGCAGGGACCGAGTGGGCACTGCTGGAAATTAAGGATGAGGCAAGGTTTTTAAAGTCATGAAGGACAAACAGCAGCTGAAGAACTGCAAACGTGAGCAGAGCAGGAAGTGTTTGCTGAGGCTGCCAAGAGGGGCTGGCAGCACCAAGCTGCCCAACACAGCCAGCACCCTGATGGAGCCAGGCTGAGGGGTCCTGGTATCCTGATGCTGGGAAGCATCTCCTCTGGCTTGGCCTTGTCCTGGCACATCCTTCTTTGCTGAGCATGGGCACTTCCTGGGCACCAAACCCAGGGTGCCCTGGGGCTCGAGCTGTCCCGCTCCATGTGCCTGGGACTGGGCCGTTGGTCGGGAGGGGCAGGTAATTAGGCAGATGATTAATTCTGGCACCAGCACTGCTGCCTGACAGCTCCTTCTCCGGGGCTGGGGAGAGCTGAGCGTGAGAGGTGCTGCCTCTGCTGATGCAGCGGTTGGTGGGATGAAAAATCCTGCAATGCAGCACTGCTTCTTAATGAGCCATTTGTCTTTGAGTCTTCTTGACTCATTACCATGCCGGCAGAGGGATGGGAGTTGCCCCCAGTCCCCATCTGAGCAATTACTCCTGGAGCAGTCGAGGAAACACGGCTGCCACGCGTCCCAGCTGCAGGGATCCCGGCACGGCCGCCGGCGCCGGGACTCCCCCACGCCACGCATCCAGCTGCCTCCAGCCACTGCTGCTGGGGGGCAATGGGGACCCCCTGCCCCGCACAGCACCTGCAGCCCAGCGCCATCCAGTCCCTGGAGCCCATTCCCCAGGGCCAAGTGCCATGTTCCTGCACTGGGATGTGCAAGAGAGCCTGAGCATCCCAGAGCTGCTGGGGTAGGTGGTGAAGGCAGCCTGGTGGAGAGGGGGAAGCCTGATGTCCCATCTCTGTGAAGCCCAAATGTGGATCTTGGAGGAACAAGATCAACAGCCCTTCTTCAACAGCCCTGGACAAGTGGAGAGCGGCTGGGGCCAGCAGCCAGAACCCACAAAGCAGTTGTTTGAGAAGGAAGGTGTTGGCACAGGGAAGGGGCTGTGCCAGCATCCCTGGGCAGGGCTGAAAGTGGGGGCTGCCCCAAGGCACAGGCAGCTCCAGCCTCCTCAGCCCCACAGCAATGCTCCTCCTGCCCACGGGGGCCAGGATATGGCATGCAGGGAGCCAGCTGCCAGAGGTGGGCCCCCATGGCCAGAGCCGCAGGAACATAGCTGAGTGGCTCAGGAGACCACCTTGGAGGGACCCCTGGGCCAGAGACCCCAGCCCACGCCGGCTGGTGCAGGGTTAATGTGTGCTGTGCCACATGGATGTGCACCCATCACTTGCCATGCCCACGAACAGCTTCGCTCCCACAGAGACACTCAACATCTGCTGGAGCTGCCTGGGGCTGGCAACAGCTGGCACGTTCCCCAGTGCCCCTCCAGGGCTTGGTAGAAAGGGAGGATGTGCAGTTCAGCCCAGGGACCCTGGCAGGACAAACAGCCAATGCAAGACCAATGTACCCAATGTTCATCTGCAGCAAAGGGAAGGGTCGAGCAGGGACATGCCCCTGTGCCACACTCACTCTGGGGGCTCTGCCCACATCCCCACTAGGCACCTCACTACTGCACCCAGCAGAGCTCCAGGTAGGGAAAGGGCTCCAGGCATCTGCCAGGATTTAGACCTGCCAGAGGACCCTTTCCAGGGACATTTGGGGTCCATTACAGCCCCCCCTCAGGTGCTGCCAGCTGTGCCAGGACTCCCAGCTGGCAGCGGTGCCATATGGACCCCATTTCCCCTCCCTAGGCGGTGCCATTTCACCCTCCCCACCCACACACAGCCCAGTGCCTCGGCAGGCTGGGCCATGCTGCCTGGGTTTAAAAGCCACTTATCTGCAGGGCCACAGGGTGTAATGACTTAAGCTGAGGATCACTCCAAAGCTGCTTTGGAGAGCTCAGGGCAGCTGCCTTCAGCGCTGAGCGTGGCAGTTGTGACGGTTTCTGCCTGTCCCATCCCCACAGAGCCCTCGGGTGAGTTGGCCACTCCATCCTGGCTCTGCTCCCAGCAGGCTCTCAGCCATGCCAGGGCTCCCCTCTGCCACCAGGGTTTCTCTGTGCCCCACTTTCATAGAACCATAGAACTGTGTGGGCTGGAAAAGACCTCTGAGGTGACTGAGTGCAGCACCAGCCCCAAACAACATCTGTCCCGACCAGTCCTGCCCCCTGGCTCTTCCTGCAGTGGAGCCACAGGGAACAAGGCTCCCAGGAAGCAGGACGTGGGAATGGGAAGGAAGCAGAGCCCTCAGCCTCTGTGCCAGCAGGTATGCTCCAGGCCACCCTGCCCCATTCCCATCCCTGGAGCCCCTCAGGGCCAGTGCTGAGCCAGGCCCAGTGAGCCTGGAGCATGGCACAGCCCAGCTCCCCAGCAGAGCAGCCAGGCTGGCACTTTAATGGATGGGCTTAATTTGCAAAGCTGATGAAAGCCTAAATATTTAAATACATAATTCTGCACAAAGCTCTTAGCACAGGCCCAGCCCAGGGGCAGAGCAAGTGGGGTACCTGGCTGCTGAGCTGGGGCATGGTGGGCATGGAGGGCACTCTGCAGGGACCACAGGGGTCACCTGGGCACTGGCACCCCCATCACACACAGCATGGGCATGGAGGGCACTCTGCAGGGACCACAGGGGTCACCTGGGCACTGGCACCCCCATCACACACAGCATGGGCATGGAGGGCACTCTGCAGGGACCACAGGGGTCACCTGGGCACTGGCACCCCCATCACACACAATGTGGGGGTGCTGCATGCCCCTGACCTCGCAGCAGGCAGGGTGGGTGCTCTGCCATGCAGTGCTCTGCTGTGGGCATCAGGGTTTCACACTGCCACCAGCCTCCAAAGCATCCCATGGGGGGATGTGGGGAAGGGGGAGCAGGGTCCAAGCCCAGGAGCTGTGGAGGGTGGTGGGATGTGCCCCTGCAGAGATTACAGCACCGATGCTCCTGCTGCATGAGCCTAGAGATAAGAGAGATTTGCAGGATTTAGCAGCAATGCAAAGTGAATATTTAATTTTAGCTGCAGGGAGGAGTGGGGGCTTGGTTTGGGGGCACGTGGAGGTGTGAAGGTGGTGGGCACAGGGGGTGCCCCTGCCTCCCAGGGAGGTGTTCCCAGCTCTCCAGGGAAAACCAATGCCAGGGCTGCTGCCAGGGACCAGGGGTTGAGCAGTGCCATGCCAGTGGGACTGGGTACCCTCTGCCCAACCTGTCCCTAATCACATCAGCCACTTGCTGGCTGCCAATCGTGTGGCACAGTCTCTGCTGCCATGTGGGAGCTCCCATGGGATCGTCCCTGGATGAAGCACATCTGCAGCCCCAGCCCTGGATGCTCCAGGGGGATCAGGAGGGGCCCTGACCCCCATATGCTGCCCATGGTTCAGCCTGGGGCTGGGACTTGGCTGCTGCCTGCTTTGCCACGCTGCCCTCTGCTCTGGTGAGGGTCACCAAGCCTGTCCCTGGACAAGGATCTTCTTTCATGAGGCCATTTGCTGGCCAAGGCAGGAACCATACCAGGGAATGGTGCTGGAGGCAGAGGGATGAGCCAGTAGAGACACTCCACATTGGCTCTGGGCACCATCTGCAAGGCCAGAGCAGGGGCAGGGGCCAGGCAGCAAGACCCTCCTGCCAACCATGGGGACAGAGCAGCCAAACAGACCAAGGTCCATTATGGGGGCCCCCATGGTGCCACTGGGCCAGGTGCTCATCCTGCCTCAGCACCCCACAGCCAGGATCCCCATGGTGCCACTGGGCCAGGTGCTCATCCTGCCTCAGCACCCCACAGCCAGGATCCCCATGGTGCCACCGGGCCAGGTGCCCATCCTGCCTCAGCACGCCACAGCCAGGATCCCCATGGTGCCACCGGGCCAGGTGCCCATCCTGCCTCAGCACCCCACGGCTGGGCACGCAGCGCCAGCGCGGGTGCCAGTGCAGGGCGGGCTGGGGGAGGACAGGGGAAGATGAATGAGGGAGTCGGGAGGCTAATGGCATTGTCTGGAAAGTAGGTCGTGTGCTGAGCAAGAGATATTTATATCAGAGCTCGTTCCCCCGCAGAAGCTCCTGAGCTGGGCACAGCCAGCACCACGAGCCCATGGCCGTGGCTCCAGCACCCCGTGGCAACCCCCCACGTCCCCACAGGACCCTGTGCCCAGCCCAACACCCAGTTCTGCCATTCTGGGTACCCAGATCCCCCCCCAGTCCCAGGGTGGCAGCGCCAGTAGGTCCTGGCTGCACTGCCTGTAGGCTGGCAGTGCCAGGGGTGAGGTTATCCCACTGAGCTCTGGGTCACACGGCCACAGAACCACAGCATGGCAGGGGTTGGAAGGGACCTCAGGAGATCACTGAGACCAAGCCCCCTGCCAAGACCTAGAGAAGGTCACACAGGAACACATCCAGGGGGGTTTGGAATGACTCCAGAGACAGANCCTTGAGCAGCCTGGGCTGGTGGGAGGGGTCCCTGCCCATGCCAGGGGGCTGGAACTGGATGAGCTTTAACCTCAACCATTCAATGATGCTTGAGCTGGGTCCCCTCCCCCACACTGCCAACCTTCCCAGACAAGCCAAGAAGTTGTCCCAACAAGTCCAGGGAGAGAGGTGGCCTCTGCCGAGGGCTTTTGTCATAGAACCATAGAATGGGTTGGGTTGGAGGAGCCCTCATTGAGTCCAACCATCAGTCTAACACCACCACAGCCATTAAACCAGTCCCAAGCTGCCCCATGCCCCCCTCCATGCCAGTGCTGTGCTCGTCCATCCCCGTGCCTGGCCCACACCTGGGCAGCCTC
>VWYK01079126.1:52957-64556 GCA_013399775.1 Semnornis frantzii | reverse complement strand
CGATCTCGGACACAGGCGTGCAGACCTGCACGGACACACAGCCCACAGACAGACACACAGCCCACAGACAGACACACAGCCCCGCCTGGGCGGACAGACAGCTCCGTGCGCCCAGACAGACGCACCTGCTCCATGCCACTGCATCCCCACGCACCTGCACAGCCCCACAGCCACATGCACTGCTGCAGCTCTGGGCACCCTGCACCCCACTGCTCACACCCTGCACCCCACTGCTCTGCAGCATTCCCACACCTCCTACCCCTCACCACCATCCTTTACCTACCCACTCCTCTGCAACCCCCAGACACATGCACGCAGCCCCCACCCCCATCAGCCCCACACACCAAGTGGTGTCCCAGACTTCGCCCCCACCCAGAGAGCAGAATGGAGTCACGACACAAAACACCAAGACCACCCCTTGGCTTGGCTGCACCGATGGCACCAACAGCACCAACCTGGACCACCACAGGGTCTCACCCCAACCCACCAGCTGGGGACACTACTCCAAGACAGACTACACCACCACAGCACGGGACAGCCACACCCAGGGCACACAGCATTCCCCCAGTAACAACCAATTCACCAGTCCCAAACCAAGTGGCACAGAGTCTCCAGTCCCACCACAGCCCTTCCAGCCTCTTGGGGAGACAGAGGGCACCCCGGGCTGAGGCCACAGTGCCAGGGATGGGACACCAGCAGGTCCCCCACCATGCACCACACGGGGACTCGGTACCTTCAGCTTTCACATTCCTTTGGCTCCGCAGCGGCACCCCCACACGCCCACGGCCAGGCTGTTCTCCCATCCACTCTGCCCACCAAAAACTTCAGCTAATTCCCAGCCCAGGCAGCTCCTGGCCATACCAGAGGGTAGGGCCAGGCAGGCAGAGAGGCTCCTGCCACCACCTGCCACCCAAAGCTGCCAGTTTAAGGCCAAGCAGACCCGTGGCAAGACGAGGAGCGCTGGCAGCCACGCCACAAACATCTGCTCCTCCAATGGCATCGTGATGCACAGGCTGTTAACCGGGGGTTGGCAGTGCTGGCATGTGTTTGCATCCCCTGGCTTTGCTCAGAGCCACAACTCGCTGCCCATGAGGGCTGGGTGCCAAGCAAAGAGCCAAACCCAGCAATGCACCGACCGTGCACTGGCCACGGCAGACCTGTGCCAGGATGGGCATACAGGGCACAGTGCCCAGATCCTGCACCCGCTGCCCGGCTCCACGAGAGCAATGCAGAATGAGCCCCAGGAGAACAGCAGCAACAGTGCTGTAGGCTTGCCAGAAGCAGCTGGCACTGTGGGCAGAGCACCGTTGGGCTCAGCACTGCTGGCACAGCCGGGTTGTGGTGGGGAGGCTGCCCGCTTTGGCTCCCACCCAGCTGCACGTGGCAAGGTCTGTGGGATGCTGCCGATGCCACCGCAAGCACCCAGCTCCAACCAGCGCCGGGTCCGTGTGGGGGCCTCTTGGCTGCCTCTGTGAGTGGCGCTGAGCCACTTGCTCCCCGGGGTGCTGGCATCGCTGCCGCCGTGCCTTCGAGGGGCAGCGCAGAGCAGCGCCCTGCCCGGGCAGCACCAGACAAAGGCTGCGAGAAGCCTCCTCCAACGACAGGCAGGAGAAGTCTGAATTCAGGAGGCTGATTAGGAACCATGTCATGGCTCCCTCCCGCTCCAGCTTTTGGGGAGGAGGGAGCTGGGCAGGGGCGGGGGGGACGTGGAAAATTTAATTAGGATGGAGAGCAGGTCGGAGAAGAGCTGCCAGGGGAGCTGCCAGGGCACAGCTGCTGATGGGAGGGGCACACCAGGTGCCCGCGGCACACCCGGGGAAAGTACAAATTAATTCTCCTTAATCTGATGGGCACTGGCTCTGCGGCCACGTGCCACCACCACGGCTGGCAGAGGGCACCCCGGCCTGCCCGTGGCTCGGTCCTGTGCCCACGGCCACTTCGCACTGCCCGGCTTGGGCGAGGTGATCTCAGAGCTTGGTCGGCTCCTGGGGTTGTCTCCCCATGTTGCTGCTTGTACAGGAAGCAGGCATCAGAGAGCCCTGATCCTGAGGCCACTTCAGCAGCACAAGCTCCAGACGTGGCTTTTGGGGACAGCAGAGCCCCGAGGCCACCCTGAGGGACCCCGTGCAGGGTTGGCAGCAGCGGGCACCTTTCTCCACAGAATCATAGAATTGTTTCCGTTGGAAAAGCTCTCTAAGACCACCCAGCCCCATCATCAATCATCAAACCATGCCCACTAAACCATGTCCCAAAGTGCCATTTCCCCATGTTTCTTGAACACCTCCGGGGACGGCGACTCCACCACCTCCCTGGGCAACCTACTCCCCATCCCGTTGCCTTCTGCTGGCACCTGCCGTGACCTGTGCCACCTGCACTGCGGGGCTGTCCCCCCCTTCGAGAAGGAGACAGCCACCTCCATCCACCCCATCACCAGGACGTCCCCTGGGACACAGCAGATGTGCCCCCCTAGCCCTCCCTGCAGTCCCCCTGCCGCCGGCTCCTCTCGCCTGCTATTCTTAGCTCCCCAGCGCTGCACCCTGCCGGCAGTGCCGCCGTATTTTACTATTATTGCTGCCTGCCAACGTCTTGAAACAGGCAGCCAGCATCGTGGTGGGGCTTCCATACCCCTGGTGACCTGTCACTCGGTCCCTGCCGGGCTCTGGTCTTCAACAGGCTATTTTGGGAAATCCAATTTCATGGGCAGAAGGAGCCCACCCACATGTCCACCTCCTGAGCCAGCTCCAGGCTCCTCACACTGCTGCTAAGGTCCAGATTTTAGCTTCTCCCGTGTTGGCAGTCAGGGCCAAGAGTCACCTTTGGCTCCAGATCCAAATTTCTGGCTGGGTGGGATCCAGGGTTTCAGAACAGCTTGTCAGAGAGACACACAAGCATCTGCAAAACCTGGAGCTGGAGCCCCAGCCTCGACACGAACAGCACCAGCTGGGTACAGGACCTCAGCATAGGATCTGATCCTGCCCTGATGGGTGGGCAGACCCATGGAGACCCCCACACCAGTGCAGCTGCCAGCATCATGGCTTCTGCACAGGCTCTGTGTCTCACAGGTGCTGGCACAGCTCTGCCCCTGAGCTAGTGATGGGGAGGCTGAAAGAAAGACCCCCTCCAGGGCCCCCCACCCTGGGCTCCCCATTGCCTGCTCCTCTCTCCCCCTTCCTTGCCAGACTGCTGGAGCCAAGGCCAGCAGGAAGACTGGGAGGACCGAGTGCTGCTCCTCTAGCCCACACTGCACAAGCCCTGGCATTTAGGAGGGAGATTTGGGCACCAAGGGCTCAGCACCAACTCAACCAAGCTGGATGGGGACACCACAATTGTGTCATCCCATCCCTTGCAGCAGGGATGCCTGGAGCTGGTCCTGGGGCCCAAGCTCAGTGCAGTATCAAAGTCCAAGGCAGCCCCAAATGTGGCTTATGTCTGCACTGCCCCATGTCGGCGCTGGCAGTGCCCCACGTCAGTGCTGGCACCACCCCACAGCCGAAAGGCCCCTCCAGCTCAGGTGCTCCACACTCCCTTGGGTGGCTATTTTTTCCCTGCCGGCCCTGCCGGCGCTTGAGCAATGCTCTGCAAGGGCTGACGTGTCCCCTTCCAGCCCCCTGAGCATGGCCCTGCCCATTCCCGGTAGCCATGCCCTGTTCCGTGCCTCAGCAGATGGGGTCCTCGAGGGCCGAGAGCTGCAAACACGTGTGGGAGGACAGTGGGAGTGCAGCGGCAAGGAAACGAGATGGATGGGAACCGACATCCATCTCCTGAAGGAGAATCTGTGCTGCCGGCCGGATCCTGCCCTCACTTACACCACAGGAGGCTGCTTCCTCCCAGCCCCGGCTGCCACAAGGGCAGCTGGCACACAGCAGCCCGGGTCCGTCCCCTCCTGCCTGCTCGGGGCCTTCCGCGGCTGGCACAGGCAGCAGGCAGGGACCCTGCAGGCAGCGTGGCCCCGAGCCCGTGAGGGAGGTGACATGCAGGGCTGTATGTCACAGGATGGAGGGGACCAGTGGTCCCATGCCAACTTGCTCTGCAGGTTTGCCATGGGGTGGAGGGACCACACCAGTTCCCCCAACAATGCCCAGGAGAAGGAAGGCGACGAGAGAGGAGAGATCCAGACCCAGGCTCCCCAGAATGTGCCCCCCTTGCCTGCGAGGCTGGGCTGTGCCGTGGAGCCTGGGTGCGCGGCGGCAGCCACAGCACGGATCAGGCTCTGCAGCAGCTCCCAGCACCCGCTGGCAGCCCCGGACCTGCACCAGCCAGGTGCAGGACTTGGGCCCCGCACCTAGCACCAGTACCCTTCTGCCCCCCAGCCCCGCGGCGTGGTGAGAGGGGAGACTACCAAGGCTGGGGAGGGGTCCTGGGGCTGCCAGACCCTGTCCTGAGCTCTCCGCAGCGGGAAGGCACCGGGCTGGCTGGTGTCACCTTCTTGGGTGGGGGGGGTGAGAGCTTCAGCCCCCTTCCCAAAGCCTCACACAGCTGGAGGTGGGGAGTGCCCGTAGCCCTTCTCCCACACCCGCCGAGGCGATGCCCCCAGCCATCTTGCCAGCTCCCCCGGCTCCCTCCAGCAACCGCCCGCCGGCAATGGATGGTCCCCGGGACACGCGTNCCGAGACCGGAGCCCCCGCGCCCGCCCCGCGATGCCAACCTCGGGGGACGGCAGCACTGGGGCACCGATCACCCCCGCTCCTCCCCGCGACACCCCTCCGCCGGTCCTTACCCCGCTCCCGCCGTCTACATCCTCCGGCCGCCGCCGGGCGGTTCCTCGACGGCCCGGTCCGGTTGGTACCGGAGGGGCTCAGTTGGGCTCGGTCGGTCCCGGCTCGGCACCCCGCGGGCGGGAGCATGCGAGTGGCGGCGGCCCCGCAGTGCAGCGCGGATGGTCGCGGAGCGACGCGGATCGGTGCGGAGCCGCCGCGGCACAGCCAAGACACGGCGGTGGATTTTCCCCGGGAGTCAGAGCGGGCGGCGGCGGCGCAAGATGGCTCCGGTGCGGCTCTGCCGCCGCCTCCCGGTACTTGGGACCCCCGGTGGGGAGCAGCCGGGACCGGGCGGGGGGAGCGGGGACCAGGGAGCTGCTGGGGAAAGATGTGTGGGCCCTGCCCGGGCACAATGGGCTAGCACTGGGATGGGTGGTATGCACCCGTGGGAACCCATCTGGGGCACATTGGGACCCATCACCTGCTCCTGCCCTTGGCAAGCAGGGTACCAGGACAGCCCTGGGAACACTGAGACAGCCTCGGGCAAGGTGCAGTCCACAGGGACCCAGTGTGCTGCCCACCCACTGATCCCCTCACAGCACACCCTGTGATTTGCTAATAATAACGATCCTTATAATGATTATTATGGTATGCCCGTGTCAGAAGCTCAGCACAACAATACCCTGGTTAACACCTTGCTGTGTGCAGCTGCAGGAGCCATACCATGGCACATGCCCAGCTCTGGCACCATGCTGGCCTCGAAGCCATCTATCATGCCACTTGCCATGCCCAGGCAAGTGCCTGGAGCAAGTTTTTCAGCAGCCAGGCCCTAGTGGTTTGTGTTCATGCCCCAGCCAAGCTGGCCATGTCACCCAGTGAGGGTGAGGGCTGGAGGACACAGGTGTTTCCCCAGAGAGGGGCAGGGGGCAACGAGAGAGCAGCACACTGCAGAGAGGGTGAGGCTGGATCCAGGACCCAGCACTGAAGCTCTGCGGGGCCACCTCTGCCTTGGGGCACTTTGCTCAGCATCTCCATGTCCACTGTCACCATCAGCCCTCTGTGGCACAGCTTCTTCCACTGAACGCTCCAGCAGGACCAAAGCTGGGGCTGCTCCAAGCCTTGGCATGCAGAGAGAACCCCCAAAGCCCTGCTACCCCCGGGGGGTGAGCCCCAGCCCTCACTGAGCCCCACGCTGCCACCAGCAAAGCTGCTCCTGCTGCAAGCAGGGCACAGAGCTCTGCCCACCCCCCTGAGCAGTTACATAAAAGGATTAACATTTCATGCCAACTTCAAAGGGGAACAAGCAGGTGGTCGAGGAGGGCTGGGCCAGGGCTGCCTGTGGAGCAAGGCACCCTTGGCTGTGTCCCAGTTCTGCTGAGATGTGGCACCATGGCACAGAGAGACCAGCTCTGTCCAGCCCGGCCCATGGGCACAGTTGCATGGAGCCAGGGCAAAGCACCCTGGCATCCTGCAAGCCTTTGCCAGGTTAACTAAGCTGTGGTGTCCCTGAGTCACGACGGTGCAGCCCATGGCACATGAAGACTCTTTTCCCCTGGAGTCTAGCCCTGCCCTCCACTTTCCTTTTCCCACTGGCAGCTGGACAGTGGCTACTAACCCACCACTGATGGGCACAGCATCACCCAGCCATCACATTACCACCCTGCCTGTGCTGTGCCAGCTGTCCCCGGGGCAGCCCATCTCCTCCTGTCCCATGCCACATGTCCCTCCCAGACACCCGTGGGTCAGAAGGAGCCAGAGATCAGCCTTGCACTGGGGTGGCAAACCCCCCAGTCAGGGGCAGCTGATGCACCCACCAGCGTTCCTATGCCTCAGAGCCCACGTGGCTGCCACCATCCATCCATCCATCGCTGCCATCCGTGCAGTGCCAGGGAGGGAGGCTGCGGTGGCGGCAGGAAGGAGCCAGGGCTGGGAAAACACCATCTTCCTCCCACGCGGCCGCCCACGGCTCTGCGCCAGCTCCACCGCCCACGCAGCATGCCAGGGCTCATCGGGAAGGTGGGTGGCAGGCACGGGGCTGGCAGCTGCACTGCGCCCACTGTGGCTGCCCATCTGTGGGCAGGGGATGGGGCAGGGAGAGTAGTCCCGGGTACAGAAGCTTCCCTGGAGAAGGATGCTGCTGCAGAGGGTGGGAACGGGTTGCCAGGGGATGTCCCATGCCCGGATCTGTCTCAGGGTGCAGGGTCAGCTGGCACTGCTCAGTGTGTGGCACTGTTGCATGCCAGCAAAGAGATGGGGGAAGCCTTCGGTTCATTAATTTTTAATCCTGAGTGAGGTAGGAGGGATGAGGGTGTGAGACTGAGGCACGTTCCAGGGTGGCACTGGCCACAGGTCCCCACACATCCCCCACCGGGCAGCTTGGCTCATGCCACAGATGCCTTTCATCACGCATGTCCCATGGGAAGGAGACCTCCGGGAGAGGACAGCAACCCCTGGGCATCCATCCCTGTCCTGTCTCACCACGGCTCAGCCTCTGCCCTCCTGGTGCCGGTGAGAGCAGAGGGCAGGATCCGCATGTGACCATGAACCATGGGCAGAGCAGAACAGAGGTGGGAGGAAGAGGAGAGCTGCACAAAACCAGACCCCCCCCTCGCACTGCTCCCCATCCCCAGCCGGGGGCTTGGGCCCCCATCCTGCTGGGACAGTGACACCAGGGCATCTAGGAACAGGATCTCAGTGCCCACTCCACTAGGAGGAGGCGAAGGAGGCCGTGCGGGCACCGGGCACGGCGGGGGCGGGCGGCGAGGGCGGGAGGCAGCGGCTGACCTTGCGCAGGGTCTGTGCCAGGTCTGCGCGGAAGCGGCGGATGGAGAAGCAGTAGACGAGGGGGTCGAGGCAGCTGTTGAGGCTGAGCAGGGCCACGCTCAGCGTGTGCAGCACGTCCAGAGTGGCAGGCGGCCTGCAGAGTGGCACGGGGGGCTGGCTGCCCACCCAGGGGGCCAGCGTGAGGTGGTAGGGTGCCACGCAGATCACGAAGACCAGCAGCATTCCCAGCACCATGGCACGTGCCTGCTGCCGGTGGGAGCCTGGCGAGGCAGCGGCGGGCACCGAGAGAGTCCGGGCAATGAAGGCATAGGTGCCCAGCACCACCAGGAAGGCAGCACCAAAGAAACCCACCATGGCATAGGCGTACACCCGCTGACGCCCGTGCTGCTCGAAGCAGGCGGTGGCACCGGCACGGGCAGGAAAGGTTTGTTGGGCAGCCAGGGTGGGCATGGCACAGCCCAGCCCCAGCAGCCAGGCCAGGGCACAGGCCAGCGCAGCCCCCCGGCGCCCAGTCAGCGGCAGCTGGCGCCGTGCCCGCACCGCGCAGAACCGGTTGAAGCTGATGAGTGCCATGAAGGTGACGGCGCTGTAGGTCGCCAGGTAGTAGGCAGCCCCTGCCAGGCGGCAAGCGGCTTCTGAGAGCAGCCAGTCCCCCCCGGCCAGGTAGTAGGAGATCCAGAGGGGCAGGGTGAGGTTGAAGAGGATGTCTGCCAGCGTCAGGTTGATGAGGTAGATGCGGATGGCCTTCCTCACCTTGCCGTTCTGCAGGAAAACCAGCAAGGCCACCAAGTTGCCTGGCAGCCCCACGCACAGCACCAAGCAGTAGACAGCAGGCACCAGCACAAACTGCACCGGGTCGTTGGGCACGCAGTCGTCAGGGTGCCCTGCTGGCAACAGCCCTGGCACCGAGAGGTTCATCCCAGGCTCCTGCAAAGACGAGGGCACAATCAGTGGCACGGCCCCAGCCAGTCACTGGAGGACAGCGGAGGAACGCCGGCCGGGCACCGGTGGCGTCGCCAGTGGGGATGGCATCACCTGCTAGAAGGGCTCAGTCTCCAACCGCTCCTCACAGGGGACAAGGAGCTCACAGCAGACGAGGAGCTCCAGGACCTCCTCCCAGCTCCATCCGATCCACCCACACTGCCCAGCCAGGGCTCCCTGGGGAGTGGCAGGCACAGCTGCACGGCGGCCAAGGGGCAGAGCCCTGACCGGCAGCACCCGGAGGTGCTCCATCGGCTCCAGCTGGCAGCTGTGGGGCTCAGCACCACCCACGCAGCCGCGTGCCTGCTGGGGCCACGCTCCCAGCATCCCAAATCCCATCGGTACACCAGTGGAAAAGTCACCCATGGGCTCAGCGTGCCCTGGAACGGAGAGACTTCAGGCATGAACGGGCAGGTACCAGCACTCTGTGTCCCCCGGCCCTGTGCCAGGCAGGTTGCCACCCTGCTGTTTGCTGGTCCTGGCCACGAAAAAACAGATTGTGCTGCAACTGCTGCATCCCTGAGCTGCAGCTCCTTCACCTCCCATCGCCACCTGCCCACACCTCGCCGACGGCTGAGTCACCCAGCGAGCGTTTTCCAGCGAGTGAGGGTTGGATGTGGCACGCCCAGCGCCAGGCTGAAGCGCAGAGGGCAGGAGCTACCGTGGGCAGGGATTCAAGGCTCATCCTGGCGGGTTTCGGTTCTTCAGAGTCAGCGCAGACCCCCAGGGTGCTCCCAGCTCCCTCCGTGATCCCATTTCCCTTTGCATCCCCCCACCTCCCTGTCCGCAGGGGATTCTTCGCCTCGCCCACACCCCAAGTGGGTCACTTACCCCACTGAAGTGAGCTGAACCAGCTGCGTCCTCTCGGGCTGCTCCTCGCTGTCTGATCCAGCCAGGCTGGGGAAGGATTTAAGTGCCGGGGGAGATGGAGGCTGCCTGACCCACCCTCTCTCTTGCCATCCCAAGCCCCCCGTGGGGGTCAGTTGCCTGCGGGCAGCACCTGTGTGTGTATGTAATGGGGGATTCCCAGTTTGGAGCCATGCTAAGACCCCCCGCGCCGGCTGACGGGGCTGGGGGCATGTGAGAGTGTCTCGGTACCGGCGCTGCCGACCCCCCCTCGGATGCCCCCAGCCCCTTTTAGGACCATTTCCCAGGGTCCTTTTCCCACCCACGCTGGGATGAAAGCAGTGGAGGGGTCAAGTTTCTGCACCCAGCAGCTGGAGACAAAAAAAAAGAAAAAAAACCGGGGGGATGCCCTGAAAGGGATCAAAGCTGGAATCTGCCTCCTCTCAGCTCTTAGAGCTTTTGTTGGCTTCAAAGTTGGATTTAGGGGGAGCAGCTTCCCAGGGCCATCCCCAAAACTCTGTGAAACTCTGACCCACTGCTTTCATATGGCCCTGGAACGTGGGAGTGGTGCTTTGGTGGAAGGGGCTTCGGGTCCTGCTTGACTAAGGGGGTGCCATACCCACTCTGCTCACCCATCCCTGCCACCATGCTGGGAGATGTGGCTTCCAACGTTCCCTTCAGGTTCATCCTGAGTGGACCACATTGGCTGTGCCCATCTAGGGTGGCAGAGGGGTGCCCGCGGGCCCAGGATCTCACTAGAGCATGATGCCCTAAAAGCATGTGCTTGCTTGGGCATAAGTCTGGGGAAGGGTCATGTGGCCACTGTCGTCCCCCTTAGTGTGAAGCAAGTAGGCTGGCACATTGCTGAGAGGTTCTGGATGGCTCCCACTCCCATGAGAGCTTTCCCCACCAGCTGTCTGCCTCCACATCAGCTGCTGCCAGCTTCTGCCTGTCCTCAATCCTTGTCCCCAGTGGGGAACCAGGGTCTCCGAACCCAGGACACCCCCTGAGCCCCCTCGGCTCAGCTTTAGGGAGGCAGAGATGAGCAGGGGAAGCAAAAGGTGAAAAACAAGAGGCTTTATTCCAAAATACAAAAGCCACCAGGAGAGCAGAGCCAGCCCCAGCCCAGCCGAGCACTGGGAAGAGCTGCTCACCTCGTGCGGGTTTAGCAGCAGAGCTGCCGGAGTGGTGGCAGTGCCACGGTGGTGCAGCAGCCCCAGCCCCACAACACCAGCCTGGGGATCCCTGGCAGTGGCAGGAGAGGACACACCATGCACCAGTGCCAGGTTACCTCTCAGGACACGATGGTGTCCTCAGAAATTCTGTAAGGGCATCTCCTCCTGATGGCTGAGCCACCCGTGCTGCCACCCGTCCTGCCACCCATCCCCCTGCGCCAGCCACTCTGCCTCCTGTCACTCGAACTTGAGCTTCGCGGGGGGCCCATACCCGCGGATGTTGAGGAGCAGCAGAAGGCCGAGGCAGAGGGTGGCAGGGGCACACATGGCCAAGGGCTCCCGCAGCACCAGCAGTGTGTAGATGGCTCCTGAGTGAGGAGAAGAGCATGGGAATGGTGGTCCCTGCCCACAAGTCCCCCCAGACCCCGCGCAGCGTGGGTGCCCACTTGCTCTCACCGATCATGACCACGCTGAGGATGAAGTTGCTGATCTCCTGCAGGAGCTGAGGCCCAAATGCCAGCAGTAGCCCAGCCACCACCTCCACCCAGCCCACCACTGCCAGGTACTGTCCTGGCTCCGGCGTGAACCCCAAATCCTTCAGGGGAAAGACCTCTGCGTAGCGCACGAACTGCGCCTGCTGGAAGGGAAGGAAGGGAGGGCTCTGAGTGCGGGGCTGGGTGGCACAGCCCCTCCGGTGGGGTCTGCTCTGCTTTGCCCTGCACCCCAAGAGGTTTTGCCCCGTGCCCCAATAGGATCAGCCACTGCTCACCCCAAAGAGGCTCAGCCCTGCACCCAAGGGGCTCAGGCTTGTTCACTCCAGTACCCCAAGGGACTCACCCCCCGAACCCAAGGGCTCGGTCTTGCACCTCAGCACCCAAAGTGCCCTCCCCAGCACACCAACCTGCTCGTCCCCACCCACGGGCTCTGCCCCGCGGTCCCGGGTCTCGGTACCGCCTGCCCCGCAGCCGAGCTCACCATGTGCCGGTACAGGTCGGCTGAGAGCTGCTCCGTGAGCTTGACGGCGCCGGTCAGCAGGAAGAAGAGCCCGAGCAGGGCGCGCAGGACCCTGAACGCCGCCGCCATGGTGGGGACGAGCGGGCGGGGCCGGGGGCGGAT
>VWYK01079126.1:36246-52837 GCA_013399775.1 Semnornis frantzii | reverse complement strand
GGGGGTGCTTGAATCTGCAGCTTCACTTCCCCATACCCCGAGGCTGCGATCTCCTGACCTGGCCAGCGCTGCCCCCGCACCGAACGAGAGCTGGGGGAAGAAAACGCGAAAAAATAGTCAAAAAACCCCAACCCCACCGCTGGGCCTTCATGAGCGGGTCCAGCCCCGTGCCAGCACTCACGAAGGGTCAGCGGCTCCGGGCGGCCGCAGTGCGAGGGGCTGCCAGGACCCTGGCACAGGCGGGGCTGCGGGCACGGGTGCCATCGGCTCCTCGGGGTCTGGCAGCTGCGGCACAGCCTCTCTGCCGGCACCGGGGAGGCTGCCGTGGGGTGGCGGAGGCGACTGCCGCCCTCCCCGGGCTGCGTCACCATCTGCGCCAGCGCCTGCCTGGGCCTCCGGCACGGGGCCAGGCTCCGGAGCGGGGCTGGCGAGAGGCAGGGCCCGGGGGAGCGGCGGCGGCACTGACGGCAGCGTCAAGCCGAGTGGAAGGATTCTTGTTAATGCCAACAAAAGACGAAGGAGCAGGAGCCGTGTCCCAGCCCGGCTCAGCAGCGAGCCCAGCGCAGCCCTGCAGCGTCCCGGGGGTGCGGCGCTGCCGCTATTTTTACCCTTGGCAGCAAATCGTTCCCCGGCTGCTCTGGGAGAGCTGCGACTGAGGAGCTGCTTGCTGGGATTCGGACGATAAACAGCAACAGGCCAGGGCAGGCTGCAGCCGTTCTTGTCTCAGGAAACCCCTTGGGGTTTACAAGAGGATTCAAATCCAGCCAAATCTTGCACAATGGATGGCAGCAGCTCGACTCCCTCGCACCCAGAGCACGGTCACAGCTTCGGTGTGCTGGTGGCACCGCATCTCATCACCGCTCCCGAGTTTGTTGTTCCAAGGAGAACCCACCCGCGATCGTCACCCTTCAGCTCAAAAATTGTAGGTTTCAGCTTTAAAAGCATCTTCTTCCACCCACAGCAGGGTTCATCCCTGCTGCAGAGCTCAGGGAGCTGAGGACCAGGACAGAGATGAGAAGTTTTGGACAAGAGTGAAGTTTTGCTTGCCTAAGGCCAGGGCTGCCCCCTTAGCCCCCACCTCAGAGCTTTTTGCCTTTCTCCCAACCATCCCAGCAGCTTGGTTCTACACAGAAGCAAAGCTGGGTTTAATTTACAAGGAGTTGTAGGTGAAGCTCAGCCTGTTGCACACTACAATCACCTTCAGGTTAGAAGCTCCACACAGGAAGCAGCCCACACTGCCACAGGTCATTGGGAAATTAGTGGAAAATAATAGGATTTGAGGGGGGAAAAAACTCTCCATAAGCCTGCAAGTGGTGTGGAGACAACCTCCAAACTAAGCCCCCACAGCATGGCTACTGAGGAACCACAAAATCTCTTCTTGCTGGAGCCTCTTCAGAGTCTGACCCATACCAGAAAGCAGTGAAAGCAAGAGCTGAAGAGCTGTTAGCCTGCACCCAAGCACCTGATTGCAGGAACAAGGGAAACAGCACCCAGGAGCTTTCAGGCAGCACCAAGCTCTTCTGAAGCCCCTCTGCAAGCCCCAGGGTGTGCAGAGATTAGAGTTCCATGACCTAAACCACTGCAGAACACAGGAATGCAGGCAGGGGGAACCAAGAGCCTTAGGTGAAAGTGTGACTTAAGAGAATCACAGAATGCACAGGGTTGGAAGTGACCTCCAGAAGGCATCCAGGCCAAACCCTCCTTGCAGGCAGCAGGGACTTCTCAGGAGGCTGCTCAAGGCCCAGTCAAGCCTGAACACCTCCAGGGATGTGGCCTCCACCACCCCCATGGTAAAGATCTTCTAACATCCCATCTAAATCTGCCTTGCTCTAGTTCCAAATCACCACCCCTCAGAAAAACCTTAAGGTCATCCCTTAGCAAGTGCACTCAGAACTGATCACCTGAACCACAAGAGGAAACCCACAGAAGTTCTGTGCATATACTGGTTAGGAGTGGTCCTCTGCTTGCCACAATACAGAGCAGGATCCAACTACTGTGCTCCATCTTGTGTGTCCCCTTGTACTGTCCTGCTTGTCAGTGTTCCTCAAACTCCTCTGCACCACACCAGATGGCCTACCCCCGCCAAGTCCACACTGGAATAACAGAGTCTGTTGTAGGACAAAATAAATATTTTTTTTTATTTTAGAAGTTGGATGCTCCTGGCTCCTCTTCACTGCATTCAGATTCCATTCTTCCTCTGCAAGTACAAAGCACACTTGTTAGCAGGGAAGAGTAAAACCACCAGCAGCAACCACACATCAACACAGAGGGAGTCAGCACAGCACAACAGGTCATGCACCTCAAGGCTTTCTAGGACCTTAAGTTCTCAGGTCAGACTCGAGGTTCAACAAACAGCATTCACAGATCATCCACTTCCATATCAAATCTGAAATGACTTTGGTTTACTACCCTAGCAATGGAGGTCACCAGCTCAAGCTCACTGCCCTCACAGGTTCAGTTGTGGCAGATCTATGCCATTACTTACCCCTCATCACTCCTCAGTTTAGGTACTTTGGGTGTTGGTCCTCACAAGATTTTAAATATCTGCAGTTCCCCCTTGTAGTTTTAATGGTAAATTAGAGGGAAAAGGACATTAATTACAGCTCCATAAGTTCCATTTTCCCCTAAATTCCTACTTGCCTGTGCTTTTTTATCTGCTATAGTTCAGGTGGTTCAACGTTCATAAAAATATTTCAGAAAAGCAGTTCTGTAACAACTTTCAGTTGAACCAACATCTCAGAGGCAGCTGCTCTATTGTTTCCCCTTCTCCTTGCTGACCATCACCCACCCCATTTATGGTTATTTCTCCTTTGACCACCTACAGCATTCAGAGGACAGTTTATTTGATGCTGCAGGGCTGAAAAGCTTCAAACAATGGTTCTATCTTGGCTCTACAAAAGAAAGATTCAGCTGGTTTATATAAAGTTGAGATGAATAGAGGGCAAATTTCAGGCAGGAGCTGCACAATACATCACAGAGTGACAGGCAACAGTCAGGACACCAACTACTTACTTGTCCACATGTTGTCCTGGTCCCTCCATACACCACTGGGGATCACGCTGGATGTGCTCATGTTGAGTTCCTCAACTGGAAAAAGATTCAGAAGTTAAACTCGTGGAGATTTTGAGATCTTTTATACAAACTCCTGACTACAAAGGTACTTTTAACCACTGCTGGAAAGATACCACAAAACCCAAGACAGAGCCTGAGTGTTGAACCTCACACAGCAGGCTCAAGTTTACTCTTTCCCTCACACCAATTTTCCAAGTCACCAACCCAAAGGTGACTGAACATCAAGTGTCCAAGAAGCCTTTGTGACTTCCCCCATGTCTCAAGCAAGATCAGAAGTTATGCTTACTTCCCATGGATGAGCACTCCAGTTTCACTCAGCTTTCATCTTCACCTAAAGGATAACAACTGAAGTTATTACGGTAACACACAGAAAATTCTGACCATTTCAAAACTAACTTAAAAATCAAGGTTTTAAGATACATGGACTGATTAGTTACGAGGTGGGGGTGTATGTGTGGGAAATTTACAAATTACTCCAAAATACTAAGTGGAAGAATAAGGGGCAGAGATAGGCTGGCCTGAGCACTCGTGAAGAGATGAGAGAATATGCAGGTAGTTGACTGCAGAACTGCACCCTGTCTGAGCACAAACCATAACCACCAGTCTGAGTACAGTGAGGTTTGATGGCAGCCAGAGGTATACTATCCCTTATGTGAAGGCATTCACAATTTTGTCAAGCTACTTCAACTCTTTTTACCCTGTCTCCTTTCATCCCCTTCATGAAGGAGTGCAGTGTCCCTGACTCCTGTAGTCCTACAAGTGCTTCCAAAGCCAAAGGAAGACACTGGAGGTCAGCACTGTCAGTCACAGCTTTTGTTCTTGGCAAGGTTCTCCCTTCTGAAGACCCAACCCCACCCTTTTGCTGCAGCTAAGTCAAGGGTGAACTGCAATGGGCAGCAGCTGGGGGTGTAGCGTGAGGTTCTGTGCACACCTCTGGTAGGGAGACAAATCACACCATGGTCACAGTGTGATCTGACCAGGCAGGGCCAAGTTCAACTTTAGTCTCAGACCCACCACCTGGGTTTTATCATGGCCCTCAGGAGCAGTAAAGTATGCACGTTTTGTTTTCTATGCCATAGCAACAAACACCATGCATAAGGGATACTATATCTTTGTGCATCCTTTTTAACACTCCAGATTCACTTATAGCCACACTCCTCCCAGCCCTCCCCAGTTAGCTCTTCAGTACTGGTGTTCAGAAGCAACATTTATAGAGATGGGGTATTCACAGACCACTGCGGGATTGCACAGCCAAGTCCTAACATGTCAATCATTATCTAGCAGCAATGACAGAGGTGGGAAAAGGCCAATCCTCCCTTTTTTTCCTTTTCCAGTAAGCAGCTATTTAAACAGCCCCACTAGCTTATATGAGAAGAGAAAAATATATCTGAAGCTAATTAGCTGATTCCAAACTTGCTAGTAGTGGAAGAAGGCAAGTCATTAACCCAGAGCAGCATACTTTTAATGTATCCTTTCCAACATGCTTAGCCTCATTTAACATAATGGAACAAGCCACTGGCCTTCCTGATCCTGTCACTGCAGCTGGCAATGATTAACAGAGACATGCAACCCCAGTACTGCTCCAGTCCTAAACTACTCACAGGCCTCAGTGTTTAGCTATGGGGAAGACTGCAAGCAAATCAACACTGTGTATGCTTAATGTTACAGTAAAGCCCCCATCCACGCTGTGCTGAGCTCTCCTGACAGCACCAGTACCTGATCTGAGGGCCTAGCAGGTACGCAAATGTATTCTGACACCACACTTCTGAGCTTCAGGTAAGCTTTTGAGAAAAAGTGTTTTTCACACAGGGATAAAACCAAGATGAAACACAATGCAAGCACTTTAATGTCGTTACTTGTACCCACTTGTTACAGACTGACTTAGAGCAGACATGGCTATTTGCTTTTCAAGTTAGCTACCACACCAAGTTTCATTACTGCAGACAGTCAGAGCTGGTATGAATCCCATGGTTCAGTCACAAATTGCTTGCTCCAAGAGTGTAGAAAACCTGCTAGTTCAAGTATGCAGAACAAGGCAGATGTGCCAATAAACCCTCCACAACATTCCTGCAGGCCGAGTATCCAGAGCACACTGGAATAACTAAGTCAGGTCTGAGCGCTGGTTTAGAGTTCACCAGTACAGTTTTGCTAGGTGACAGCACACAGGCTGCCACTGGTTTTGCTGCTGAAGTTCAGTCACAGGTTAAGAGTAAGCCACCACGAGAAGCCAGACTGACTTGCCACAGTGGTGTCACTGCTTGACTAGCTGGAGTTTGGCTACACTCACTGCGGTGTAACCCAAGACCTGCTCTTACGATCTTAAGATGCAGCTGCTACTACTTCAGGTTTTCAATGGAACATAAGAAGGTAACTAGAGCAGAGGGCAAGGCTGTCCAGATCCCCTGTCCACCAGCAAGAATCCTGCCTGGAAGATGACACAGAAGGGTCCACACTTGACAGTAATACCATAAGTATGCAAAGCAGAACTTTGCAGAACAAGGAGGGAAACACATTACAACACCTCTGAAATAAACTGAGCACCAGACAAGAGCTAGATCATGTGCTGAAAACAAGGGACCTTGAAATTCAGGTTGAAGAGCTAATGCAAAAGATCTGCAGATCAGCATGTCTGGAAATGTAAAGCATGTTAATAATCCTAAACCACTACATTCAATGCTTCTAGTAATGAAGAGTTTAGAATTACATCCCCAAGACTGATGAAAAATGAAATTGAGCATTACACTATCAAGATGTGTCTACGAGGCAGAAATAGAGAATCTCATTGCTGTCAATTAAAGGCAGAAGAATGCATTATGCTTGTCAGTCAAGGATTAAAATAGACAATTGAAATGTCCAATAAGCTCTATGAAACTGCTCAGAGAGATCTTCAAGCACTCATGTGTTTATCCTCAAAAAAAAATTCCCCACCAGTCTCCAAGCTGTCTGTATTAGCAGGTTGGGAGTGCACCCGAGGCCAGAGCAGTGATTCTAATGCCTTTCCTACTGAGCCAGGACCCTACAGAGGGATGTGCTGAGGAGGGGCCACTGGGTCACTACAGAGAGCTTGAACAGTCCTTTTCTAGGCACTGATAGCATCTACGTGACTAATTGAGCAAGTCTAAGACCACGTTCCCTCTTCCCCACAGAGCTCACCTAAGAACACTTTGGTTACATCAAACTAAGAAAGCCACAGAAGCCGAGTTGGTATGCACAAAGGAATCGGGTCTGAAAACGCTCATCTGAGAACCACAGTTGCTTGTTGCCTCTGAACAAGACCAAGCTGCAAACCGAAAACCACACAGCTTTGATGCAAGCTCAACATATACAGGTATGGAGAGTGCTGCACTGTAATTCCACAGTCAGAAGTGTGATGTCAGAATACCCACAAGTATAAGATTACATAGAAAGTCACCAAGTTAGATGATATTGCTTGTTACCTACCTGTACGCAGTCGGCAATGAGAATCTTGGAGCAAGCAGGAATACTACATCCGGGTCCTAATGTCCATTGCCATTTGTGGGACTACGTTCCTCACAGTTATGAACTGCAGAAATGCTGGCTAAGTGCAGTTATGTAGCAGGCCACTAGTTTTTTGGGTTTGTTTTTTTTTTAAAGTGTAAAATGCAGTCTCAAACTCCAGCAAAAACTTGCTGCCACAATAAATGGTTGCCAAGGAGAAGCCAAGATTATTTTTTTCTACCACAAAAATACCACAAAATCTCAAAAGCAGTTTCAGTTTCTCATCAGCTGCATAAATTATTAGTGTGTCTACACCAGAAGAGAAGATATTCTGCATTCATTCCTGAGAAAAGCATGAAGACACCTCTGTAATGATACCACATTCTACATGCTGCAGTTTTAAAGAGATCCCAGTGTCAAAGTGGGCTCAATTTTGATAAAGCAAACTAAATTGCACCAGCAAATATCCTCCCAGTCCACTACAAAAACGTGGCTATTCAGACCGTCCAAAAATAGGTCTGACCAAGAAAGCACTTTCCTAAATGTTTGTTGTTTTGTTTGGGGTTTTTTTAAGCTTTGATTATACCAATCTGATTTTTAGGAGAAAAAAAGAGTCCAAAATCTCATAGGAACAGAGCAAAGGAACATAACTTTCTCACCTCCCACATTTAGCAGCTTTAAGCATATTTTCAAGTTGACATGTTTGCCAGCTTTTAAAGACACCACCTTTGAAAGGTCTTGGAGAGAAGCTGGCTAGTTAATTGTATGCCTGTTTAATACATCCAACTCAAAGCAGAACTTGTTTTAGAAGCTCTGCTTCTGCAGCTCCCAACAAAGCTAGATTTAACCCCAACTTTCTGGTGTTTTGAAAACTGCCAAATCTTGCAGAGTAGTTACTCAGCATGGTTTTGCAACTCAGCTATTTTTGTTATCTAGCAACGGAAGCTTACATACAAAACAGGGGTACCAAAAGACCACCTCTGTAAGGTACAAGGACATCAGCATCCTTCAACTCTTCCAAGTTACAGAACTATAAAAGAACATACTTTAGGATATGCACCAGCATCTCTTTAATAAAGAATGACATGTAATCTGAAAAATAAACTGAAAAAAATTAATTTAATGTTTATGTTCAGAATTCCCCATCTCAAGACACCTTCAACCGTTTGCGGGTGTCCCAGGAACACCCTTCCAGAGAACAAATGCATTAATTAACACTACTTCAATGAAGCAAACCCCATCGGTACTGCTCATTTTTAAACTACTTATCCAATACAAGTACTCCCAAATGCTTGGTCCACACTTTGGGAACTGCCAATTGGGAATTTCCTGAACAGTAATTGTTGGAGCATGTTAGCAACCCCCAAACTTTTCTGGGAGAATAAAGAAGCATTCAAGCGAGTAGAGTTGCTCTTTAGCACACTTCATATTACCACCTCGGTGTTACCTGGTAGCAGCTTCTCACAACATGCTACTTTTTCATGTAAGGAGTAACAGCACTTCCAGTGAGCACTTCAAGAGGGATATCATCTGCACTCTCAAATACTGCAAAAATCTGACACTTAAGTTTTAACCACAGAGAAAAAAAAAAATTTAGAACAGAATTTAGAATTAGCCAATGCTTAGCACATGGAATGGGGAAATAAAAAAAAAAAGACCTCTAGAAGATTTAAAAAGCTACTCACAGAATGCTGGGTAGTTGGGGAATGGTGTGAAGGTACAGCCAAAATAACTTTACCTACTTTGTGCCAAGCAGGTTGATGTATCCTGCATTAACACCAAGGTATTTGACACTGGGAAGTCACGTTCCCAGCTTATCTGGTACAGTGTAATAAATAAGCAAAGAAACTACCTTAGCAATGAGTCCAGAATGCTTTGAGATTCTTCTGGGGCTTAATGAAATGAACAGCAAGCTAACGAATTCAGCAAATCTTCTACAAAAGAACCTTAAAGGGAGTTTATTTGCACTATGTAGTATTAACTATTAAACTCCAGATTCAGATACTACTTTTGAAGCATTATCTCCAAACATCAATAATAATAGAAGAGCGATAACTATCATGCAAGCAAGCTACTTTCTGTAGTTTACATAATTTGCCCACCAGCTACACGATTTAAGAATAGTTCCTGCAGTCCTCGTAATACAAATGGTTGTATTCTGAACTAGGCAAATTAGTCCACTCCATTAGCATGAGGACATAAGCAAGTTAACTTTAAATCACTCCAGTAACACGTCTGGTCTTTTTGCCAAGCAATTTCACGTACAATACGGAGCAAGGCCAGATCCTGTAATCGCAGAGAGCTTAAGAGCATATAAACATCACATTAACAATCCTTTAGTTCTGAAGTCAGCCAATACAAGTCATTCTATGGTTTTGTCCTTCAAGTAACCATTGCTAGTCTTCTGCTTTAAGTTTTTAAAAGATTCCAAGCAGTAACTGCCGAGGTGGTTACGTGCTACCATCCCACCACCCATTAGCCAGAGCTAAAAGAGGACATGTTACATACTGCACTGCTTGCAGCATAGCTTCAGTTATTGTCTTACAGCACTTGCAAGATTTTTAATTTACTTCCTTATTGCAGCACAATTAATGCTCAAAAAATCTGCACCTTACTGGAAAGTTTGGCTACTGTTTGGCCCAATCTTAGGCTAGAGGCATTCTGGGAAGAGATGTCTCTTCACTCCAGTTCCACACCCTGGTCTGGTTTGACCTCTGTTCAGGACTCTGGGCTTACTGTAGAAGGTGTGGTACTTTAGCCTTGCATGTTTAACCACGAATGGCAAGAGTTACTACATTTAGTTTTCTATTTATTTGAAGCACAGTAAAAAAAAGTTGGTACACTTTGGGAATTCAGTGGCACAAGGTACACTGCCATCAAGTTAGGGACGTTATACATCAAAAAAACAGCTAATTTTTTTTTTTTTTTGAAACACTGCATTACATAATTAAATTGTACTCGCCCAAACAGACCACTTACAAATATTAGGTCAGTAAGTTTCTAACATCCATAAAAACGTAGCTTTCTTACTAAAATGCAAGAATTAAAAAGTTGGTGTCTAAACAAGACAGACAAAAAACAAACTGGAATGAAACTACAGGTCACATCTAAAATCGGGGTTTTTTGTTTGGGCCTTCATATTCTTCTCTCCCTCTACCATATCCTGTCGGTGTTCCAGGCCCCATTCCTCTAGGACCCTGGCCACCCACGGGCCCCGCACCTCCCTGCCCAAAGCGTTCAGGACGCTATTGGAACAGAATTAACAGTTCATTATAGGTAGTTGATGTCCATGTGTGTTAAGTATATATTTTTAGAAGGTTCCGTAGTCAAGGTTCGTCGATACAATCACCATTGAGCCGATCCACAGGTACCGGGAACATAGAAAGGAAAAAAGGGTAATTTAAAAATTAGTTTATTGTCATACATGCCTTGAGGTATGTTCCCACTTGATGCATTCTCATACATCTGTTACAAAGAACAGATCCTCCCTGCAGTGCTAGAAATGTAAGCATTAGTGCAGATGTGAATTAAAAACAACTTTTCCAAATGAGATCTAGCAATTTTCAACCAAGTTAATGCAAACAGCTTGCAAACTTCTCACCTTTAGTGCAGGAAAAGCTTAGAGATTACATCACTATAACTTCCACAAGCCTAGCCAGAGAATGACTCTTCAATTCACTCAAGTATGAGCTGACATTCATCAAATGTCGTGGTAAACAGAATGCCTACTCACCAGTTAATGGCATGTGCTGCAATAGAGACCATGTGCTTTTCAAGATGGATTAAAGAGAATAGGGTCTGCTGACTAAACTGCAGAGGCCTTAGGCAGTAACCAAAACTGAGTGTGAGCACTACTGGATTACAAGAAGAAAAAAATATATGTGAAAAAAAGCTAATGACCAATGATTTACCTAACCAACACAACTGCTCGCTCCAAAGACTTGCAATTGTTAACATCCCACGGACCCCAGAGCTGCTGCAGAATATGCAAAACCTCTTCCAAGAATTACAATTTATTCCCTTTCCAGGTGGAACTATGCACAGAGGGCTGTGTGCATCGAGTCAGTATCTCCCTTCCACCCCCCACCTTCACCGCAAGCTCTTGGCAAACTCGCAACTTCACAGCGTTGAAAGGTTTCACACCACGATGTAAAAGCCAAATCAACCCTGCAGTAAAGCAGAGGCCTCAGGTCTTTTTACTAGCACCTCTAGTTGCATGTACTTTGTTCAGTTACGGTACCAGTAGGTGTGATCAGCATTCCATCTACAGAACTGCCCTTTTAAAAAGTCAGAGATAGCTTTAAACTTTCACTTCAAACAAGTTTTCCACTACCGAGTAACGGAACAGTGGTAAGTTGATTATTACAAAAGGTTATCCGCAACTGAAAATGCACACTTCAAGTTCTGGACTTCTGAGAAGTGTCAATCCTTCCAAGAAAGGAACTTCAGTAAGATTGTCTAGGTCCTTTCTGCCTAGTTCATGGCAGCTTGAGTTTAATCTCCAGTTCTGCTTAAAAGTTATTGTCCAGTAACTGTGGCAGCAGTGTGTGGCAGAGATCCCCATTCTATGAAACTCAAGGCAGTTAAACCATCTTCCTGTCACACCTTCTGCACATTAGCACCTTCTCAAGTCTTACACAAGTTTAGCATGCACCTGTACCATGAATTTCAGGAGAAAAACGAACACAGAACTCATCATAGACTGTCTGATTGTTCACAGGAAGCTTAGGAACTGCTTCAGTATCAGTGGATTATCTGGATGCATTAAGGCCAGCGGCACTGTCTACTGAATCAATGATGCCCTGCAAAGTTATCATTCCAAAGATATGGTTCCCAAAAAATCCCAGAAGATACTTAAGCTACTATGGTAGCTCACCACAGTAAGTCAGATGCCTAAACCCACCCAGAAATCATTTAGTTCAGATTGTGCTACAGAGCACACACCCTTTCAGAAGGGTGAAAGCACACTGGTATCACCACCTAAGCCGACAGATCTCCATCCTACCCACTCAGCATTTCTTTAATCTGCACCCGTGCTGCTTCAGTGTGCTAACACCATGTGGGCTGGCAGCCCCTTCACACATATAGTGTGCCAAAAATTGTGCAGTTTGGAAACATACCTCGGGACATGAGATATGCCATGGCTTTAACAAACTCCACCTCTATAGTCATGCCCACCAAGGGAAAGCAACAGCCTGTCATTTCTCCGTGAGACAGGAGCCCCAAAAGGGCTACAGTCAAAGATGGCTGGAACATGCCTAAAGCTAAAAACCAGCATTTCTGCTCTTCTATGGCAAACACCAGCACACATCAGTGATATGCTGTTCACCATTCATTACTTTAGTTAATCTGCTGCTAAAAGGACATGAGCAGATTGTTGAATTAACAGCATACCCATTCCGACATGCATCCATCCTAACTAGGCTTGGAAGGGACAAAATAAATGCAGTGTTACACACAGGAGGACAATGATTTCTCTTGTCCTCAAGTACAGAAAGTTGAATATTGAAGAACTACTACAGGAAGTGTTTAAATGATGGAATTTGGCAGATTCTCCATAGAATTAATTTTTAAAAAAAAATCCTTCCAAGCCTAACAGTGACGCAGAATTTCCTAAGTCCAATAAAGTCAGAGTTAATTGCAAATATGCTGAGGAGCACATTTGAATTCACTTACAAAACAACTTCCGACTGTGTAAGCTACCATAATGGTTAACAACTACTCTAGCACTACGTACTGCCACACTACTGTGTGTTAAACACCTGACAAGAGAGTCAGCAGTTAACAGTGACATTTACACAACCATCCGAACACTGGCAGAGAAACTCAAGTCCCAACCACAACATTTCCCTTGTGCTAAACTCAGGCCACCACAGGATACGTTACCATGTCACTTCCCATCATAGAACCACTCATGGCTGCTTGGCCAACTCCTGGATTAGCTTCATAACCTATTCCGCCACCACCTCCCAGAGGTGGAAATTTCTGGGCTGCAGAAGCATAAGGATCTAAGGAAGAGAAATATATAATCATCTTCTGACAATTTCTGAGTTAACCACATAAAGTAATTACGTAAAAAATTCTTTACCTCCCATGTTCATTGTGGTGGCACCACCCATCCTCATGTCTCTCTCCCTCTGCACAGAAGAAATGGTTTTTAGCACAGATAAACAATCTACTCAAATCCAGTCTTTCAGGAGCTCACCTACAGCCAACTACCACCACAGCAACTAGGCAAGACATGGCAGGAGCAAGGAGGCAAAACACATCAATTATAGAATGGTTTGGGTCAGAAGGGACCCCAAAGATCATCTAGTTCCAAACCCCTGCCATAGGCAGGGACATATCCTACTAGTCCAGATTGATCAAGGCCCATTCAATCTGCCTTTGAACACTTTCAGGCTTGAAGCTGCCTCAACTTTTGTGGGCAACCTGCTCCAGTGCCTCAGTGCCCTCATGGGGAAGAACTTATCTAGTGTCTCATCTCAATCCAGCTTCTTCTAGTTTGAATCCATTACCCCTTGTCCTGTCACTACACAGTTTCCTAATGAATCACTCTCCAGCAGTTCACTTTAAGTACTGGAAGGCTGCTCTAAGGCCTCCCCAGAGCCTGCACTTCTTCAGGCTGAATAATTCCAATTCTCTCAGCCTGTCCTTAGAGGAGAGGTGCTCCAGCCCTCTGCTCATCTTCACGGCCATCCTCTTGTTGAACACAGACCAAAATCTCAATAATGAAAATGCATCAGAGAATTCCTGAACGGGGTAACACATCCATGAAAATAATAAGGATTTCACTTACTGGATCCATGTAACCCATTCTACTATAATTCTCTTCCCTCTGTCTCCTCATCTGTTCTTCCATCTCCCGCTGGCGTATCATCATCTCCTCCTCCCGCCTGCGGCGTTCCTCCTCCTGCCTGATCATCCCAAAGCAGACAAACCTCAGCGGTGCAGCACAACCAACACTTCCCACCAACCTCAGTCCCATAAGCACTGCATAATTACATTTGAGCAAAAAAAACCCCACAGAATAAAATAGAATCTATGATGCTCAAAATACTCAAGGGAAAACTTACACTGCAGTTCAATTTCTCAAATACAAGCTGAAGCAGCAGTGGTGTTTCTTGAAAAATAAAAAAACTTCCATATGTAAGTCATGTTAAAAAAAGCAAAGAACACTGAAACCCCTCCCCCATGAAGCCAAACCAACCTTAACTGGATTTCCTTGCGCTTCTGCATCTCTTGATTGTGGAGCTCTTCCATGCGTCTGAGCTCTTCCTGACGCCTCATGAGATCTGCAGAAGTGAAACTTGTCAGCAGCTATTCCACTAACATTGCATTTCAACTCAGATTTGAGTTAGATCAACCTCATCTGCACTGTGGCAGAGAGTTGCCTTCAGAGTGCTAATACTACTACAGTGAATTAAAAACTGGCAATCTGGCAGTCGCTCTTTTTGAGCCTGACATTCTCAAGTTAGCCATAGGAAGCATGAATCTACTCATTAAACCACCCTGCATCTAAAGCAAAAAGATGATACAGAACTCAAAGACAGTTACCTTGACGCAAGAGGTTTGCCTGATGCTCATGATAAGCATCTTCCATCTCACTTTCAAGTTTGTCCTTGGCATCTTTCATGTTTTTTGCTACTTGCTCTCTCTGTTGCTTTTCCATTTCATCTAAAGATTTCCACCTCTGGGAATATTCAAATTCAAAACTGCCAGGCTGAGCAAAACGAGGAGGAGTCTCTCTTTCCCTGCAAGAAGGAAGATGCTTTCAGACCGGGGAAAGCGAAGGTCAATAGAAGATCACGGAGGAGAAGAGTAGAACTAGGAGGGAACATCAATGGAGCCCTGAAGATATCACCTCACAACTATGTGAGAGAGAACTTGCTGTGACAGATGCTGACAATGCCACAGCATTTCACAAGCTTAAACTGTGGCATTTAAATACAGGAATTCTACAAGTACTGTAGCAAAAATGGAGACTCTTGCAATATAATAACCAAGCAAATCTCACAGTTCTACTGCATGCTTCTTTTGTTCTTAACTGCTGGCAACTGTCAGGCCTTTGCCTGAGCTACTCAAAACAACAGCAAATGGACAGATGGGATTTTTTCAGTGCTGACTTAACCCAAGCACTGTCTCTCACAGACAAGGAATAATCTTCACTTTGTTTTTAAATACTTAATTTTTAGATGCCTGAGGGCCATCTAAAGAAACTGGAATTTAAGCTTCAGTAAATAATGGAACAAAACTAGACAACTTCAAAAGCTTTTCATGCATTAGCAACACAAAGTATTGCAACATTTTATGAATACTAGACTAAGCTATATGGGTTTTGAGAGACTTCCTCCATACTGAAGGTTTTCTATCAAAGAAAATCATTTGAACACTTTCTCATACAAACAAGACTGCCTGGATCTCCCCTGCGGTTCTTTTTATTATCTGAGAAAATATTTTCACAAGCATGCTTAACATACAGACCCTGACCTAAACCTGCTACCGAGGAAAAGCCTCCTGCATTCCCTCACCTACTCTTACACTCAGAGTGGTCAGCTCTGTAAGGCAAAACCATAAGCAACTAGGTTTTATTTATCACGAAGTTAAAATGCTCCTGATTTATCATTTCATAGAATAAACTTCAGTCTGCAAATTCCATATAAGCGTAAGATACGTCTAAAGTAAGACAACAGCTCTCAACAACAGGCTGAGCAAACATTTGAAGCCTGATTTTCAAGGGTTTCTACACATATCAAACCCCCCAGTATCAGGCTGCTATTTAGACTTTGCTGTTTGAGATACACTGCTGGGAATTTCTTGTGTAACGTTTAATTAATACATTAAACTGATCAGCGTTACCTTACCTAAAAGCAAAACTACTACCAAGTCCCCCAAGAACGAAAAATATTACTCGAAATTCAAATCCTGTTTCTGAAAAACCACTCCACCTCCTTCAGAGCAGAGTACAGCCCTACCTACATCATCTACATACTTTATACACCAAAAGATAAGTGCCTACTTTTGATACATCGGATTCTTCTGAGCAAGTTTTTCTGGAAGACCATCCTCATCATCCAATTGTTCCAATGGTTCCACAATAACCGGTCTAGGAGTGCTGAGCAAAAAGATACTGGTTTTATATCAAAATCTCCATTCTGACAAGCTAAAAACCAACAATTTAGTTCAGCTTAAAACTAAAACTGCTAAGCACCAAGATACTTACGTTGTCAACAAAAACACTCCTTCAGTACACCGTTCAAAAGCTTTTCTTGCAGCTGGCTTTGATGCAAACTCAACAATGCCTTTTCCCGTTGATCTACCTCGGTCATCTACAATCACAACAGCTCTTTCTACTGGACCGAACTGAGAAAAGGCCTCCTCCAATAACTCGTTGGACACATAGGGTGAAAGGTTACGCACGGAAAGAGCAGCAGCATGTGTGGCAAACCGAACGCGAAGCTGTCTGCCCCTCATGGGGGTATCGTCCAGTTCTGCCTTCGCAATTTCTGCAAGGGCTCTAGATTCCTGGGGAAAGTTTAAAATCCAGTTTTAGAAAACCAAGCTTAAATAACTACTTCGTGAGAATTAAACGGGTGGACGTACAGTACACAAAAGCCTACCAATTTAATGAATCCAAAGCCTTTCCCTTTGTTGATAAAAACCTCTCCTGGCTCCCCATATTTGGCGAACAGTCTTTTAAAGTCTTCGTCTGTTATATCAGCAGGCAAATTCCCAACAAACAAGCGGCAACGCTGAGTATAAGTCTTCTCCCCGGGTCGCCTCAGAAGGGAGAGGTTCGCTTTAAATCCCTACAAAGAAGCAGAGCGGTTGGCGCCATCACTGCGCGCAAGCCCCGCCAAGCCGCGGCCTCCTCCCGCCGCAAGCGCGCAGCACCGCCTCCAGCCGACGCCAACCCACAGACCCCTCAGGCCGCAGCCGGGAGCCGTCCGGCACCAAGGGAACAGGCCCGTCACGTTCAGGTGCCCCCGAGGCCGGTTCCGCCGCCCGTCCCCGCCGCGCTCCGCTCGGCCTCGCCCAGGCCCCCGCCCCCGCGCTCCTC
>VWYK01079126.1:0-22618 GCA_013399775.1 Semnornis frantzii | reverse complement strand
GGGGGGGGGGTGGGGGGGGGGGGGGGGGGGGGGGGGGGGGCGGGGGGGGGGGGGGGGCCGGGGGGGGCGGGGGGGATGCGGTGTGCGAGGCCCCGCGGCTCCCGCCGCTGTCCAGGGCCCTGATGGGCAGCCGTTGGGCAAGGGGGACCAGCGTCCGGAGCCGGTGTGCGAGGCCCCCTCCGGCCCGGGGTTAGGCGGCCTCCGGGCGGTGTGCAGCTGCTGCCCGCTGGCTGCGGGCCGGCGAGCGGCGCTGTCCCCCTGGCCTCCCGGCCACGCTGCTTGCTGTAGTTTGTAGCTCTCCAGTGAGATCTGAGCCCAGGCATCGTTTTTGTAAGCATCCTGACATCACTTCGATAATAAACTAACCGCTAACTAGGATCTCTCATCACTGCTGTCTCCTTGTTTAAAGCACAATGTTCTGGCTGCTGCTTCAGTTCATTTCAATTGTCCATCTCAGACCATAGCCAGCCAAGATGGCAGTTTCGTCCAGCCTCAGGTACTCAAGCTGTAACCATTGTGGCAGTGCCATTAGCCATGTTAATCCTGCAGCTTGGCTCGTCGTTGTCACAGCCGGGCCTGTAAGTACATTGAATGTACTCCTCGACTTGAAGAGATACTTCATCTTCTAAACAAATGGAAGGTTCTTTGTGGCCCACGTCTTGTAGGCCCTGGAGGAGAACAGGTTTTTTAAGCAATGCTCAAAATGATCTTACAACAAGTCATGTCCTCATTCCTGCATGTATGCAACTTCTGAAGGAAAGCTTTCTGATAGGGATGTGGTTAAATCACATCTGTAGTTGCATGGAAGACTCCGTTGTCCATGTCAGGACTCAGCCATCCAGTTCCCTTTTCCCAGAGATGAAGAAGTTTTCCCATTCTCCACCACTGAGAAAAACAAGAACATGAGCTCAGGTTTTCCATTTGTATATGCAAGAGAAGTTTAATTTGCTGCATCTATTTCAGGGAACGTGAAACTTGTGATTGTAGTGGTGCTAACTGTTGCTAAACAGAGTGGTTCACCTCCCAGCATATAACTGGAGGAATTACACAGGTGTTACTTGACAATTGTGGGCATGAACATCATCAGCAAGCTATTTTAGAGCCTTGTCTTCATTTTTGCACCTATTTATAAGCAAACCCAAAGAATTAGTGCAATTTCTCATAGATTCTCTGTAGAGCCATAAGTCTTTGGAAGTCCAAAGTATTGACTATCTGCAAGAGGCTGGAAGCTGAATGGCTGCACGTAGGACAGTAACTCATAATCTAAAGTTAAACTTCATTCTCGGTCACTGAAGTGGTAGTGGATATATGGAAAGCCTTTTGCACCCTGAGAGCAGCCAAGCATTGCAACAGGTTGCTCAAAGAAGTTGTGTGGTCTCTGTCCTTGTGCCTAGTGGTCTCTTTGTGCTCATTGCCTTAGCGTGCTCAGTTTATCCATCAAGTCACTTCTTATTATCAATGGAAGAAAAGAACATTGCCTTTTTTCTTCTCAAGCTTGCCAGCTATCTGCTGAGGGACAACAAAGAAGGTGTCATCAAATTAGCATCACCTTCACTGATCTCCAGAAAAAAAAACCCCAAAACATTTCTTAGTGGGTTGGCCAATTATCCCCTGGGCTGGAGGTCAGTCTTCATCAGTTACTGCTCCACATGCCCCTGTACATTGTGACTGTTGGCACTGACAATGTTCTTCACTCCTGCAGAAGCAGAGAACTTCTTTAGTAAAATTTAGGGATGATCCAGAAAAGTGGCAGTTGCCCCAGGAAAGTTAGTAAGGAAAAAGGAAACACAACTTGCCAACCTAGCTTGAAGGAAAATACCTTCCTGGTCCCAGGCCCGACAGGTTAATCTTGGCTCTGCCAGGAAGGTTCCTGTGAGATTTGAAAATCCATAGTTAGCACCAGTGCACTGCATTCTATCAGGCTGTCGTCTTCAAAGTCTGGGAGGTGAATTTTCTCATCTCCTTCCCCAACCCAAAAGTAGTTTATGCACCAAAGTGTTCTTGAGGAACGTGGGAAGCAGTGAATCTTTCCTGGCTGCTTGAATGGGACCTGCGAAGAATGCGATTAATGTTCCGTAAATGCAGCACACTTGGGGCTCTTCCATTCAAGCCTTAATTAACGAGGTCCTGGAAGACCTTCATGTCCCACTTCTCTTTCCCATTGTGCTTCATTTCCTGTTCTGTAGGAGGTCATGATGATTGGCTCCAAAATCATAGAGTCATCAAATGGTTTTAGTTGGAAGAGACTTCAAAGTTCATCTAATTGTAATCTGCTCGCCATGGACAGGAACACCTCCTACCAGACCAGGTTGTTCAGGGCTGACTTTGAACACTTCCACGCTTGGAGCCTTCACAGTTTCTTTGGGCAGTCTGTTCCAGTGCCTCACCACCCTCCTGGAGAAGGATTTCCTAATATCTAAATCCAGCTTCTTCCAGTTTGAAGCCATTACCCCATGTCCTGTTCATGCCTTCACAGTGTGCCTGCCCCTGTCCCTAGGGAATAATGATGAGCATAGAGGAAGTGAATTCTGAAATCACTCCAAATATTCTTGAAGAGGTTAGTTCAACTTTTCCCTCATTAAGTGACTGCTAGATCCCATTATTCCTTCCAGACATTTCAATTCACCTTGGCTTTTCCCTGAACAAGACTTGCAGCAAGTTTTATGTCATGAATGTTCCTCAGGGTTCTCTGTCAGTGACTTGACTGCTCAGATGATTTCCATCATCCCTCTCACAAGTGTTGTAACAGCATAAAAGCAGTGCTCCTGTACTTCACTCCTGCTTCTGCTCCTAATGTTCACTCTGCAATCATCTAAGCTCTTCAAGTAAGGCTTCTCCAGGAGAAAACCCCATCAAGGGCATGCTGGTGGAATTGTTTGTGCTCTCCATCTCTGTGTTCTGCTTTCCCTCCTCTAAAAAAAAATTTTTTAAAAAGAGTGTTTCCCCAGGGGCAGAAGAGGGAGGTGGGCAGAGTACACCTGCAAGGTTGGGGTTTTTAATTGGTTGTCCAATGGAAACACAAAAACCAGAGTGAGCAAGAGTCAATCTGGGGAAGTAACTTGAGGTTGAAATGAGCTCTGTTGTTGGAAAGGTCCAGTAGAGTGTTTCATGAGCTCTGTAGCTGTGAGGTGGTGATGAGCTAATCCTTGCATGTTGCTGATCCCAGGAGCATTTACTCTATTTCTAGAAGCTCATACCAGGCTGAAGCAAAAACCACATGGCAGCTGAGTTGGAAAGAGATGGAAATATGCTGTCACCAGCTGCTCTTGTAAGGAAAAGGGAGACCAATTGGAGTGTCATACTGGTGCTAACCTCATGACCTAGAATAGGTCACTTCTGTTGCCATATTCTTTTCTTTTGACTCTCTGAAAGTGCTGCTGAGAAATTTCAAGGGAAATGAAACTTAAAAGACAATAATTTTGCTTTCCAAAGCTGGTATTGATCCAAAACCTGCATGATGAAATCTTACTGTAGATGTTGGTAATGTCTTTAGTTTTGGTTGCTACATCTGCTGTCTGCTTCAGATGTGTCTGTTTAGTATGAAAGGTAGCTCCAAGTATTACTACAGGGCTTACATGTACATTAGATTTTTCAAGTGTTTTTTTTTTTCTCTCTCATACCCTCCAAGTTTTTAGTAAAAAAAAAGACATAATAATCAGTTATCATTCTAACCAAAGTTGATTCCATCAGATTTTTGGTAATTGAACCAAACCTTAAATATTGCATTTGGTCTCTTTCCCTTTTGATGGCTGCTTCAGATTCAGAGACATATTTAAAGCTTTCTGAGAGCTTGGAGAGTCTCAAATACCTGAGTCTTTGATCCTGAGTTAGCTCAGTGCTTGGATCTGAGTGCCATCAGACTGAGCAGTTACTGAAGACTCAGTCTTTATGGCTTTGATTTGCTGCCCACACCGGTGGTCAGAAAGCCCAACCTCCCTGAGAGGGAGCTGCAGGAATCCTGCACTCTTCTGCAGAGCCTTCCTCTGTGGGTCAACCTGCTGAGCCTGGGCTGAAGCAGGCTCTGCAGGCTGCGTTGTGCTATAGATGAGGAATACAGGACAAAGAGTTGGGGTAGGAGATGGTTTGCTTTGCTTTCCAGTGTAGAAATGAATGTTTCCTGTTTGCAGTCATAGAATCATTTTTCTTGGGAAAGCCCTTTAAGGTTACTGACTCCAACCATTCTCTAACTCTGCCAAAGCTGGTGCTAAACCATGGCCCTCAGCACCACATCCTAGCATCTTCTAAACACCTCCAGGGATGAGGATTCCACCACCTCCCTGGGCAGCCTGTTGCAATGTTTGAGAACCCTTTCAGTGAAGAAGTTTCTTCTGATGTCCAGCTTGAACCTCGCCTGGTACAACTTCAGTCTAATCTTTACACTGGAAGCTATAGCCACAGAAAAGGACAAGTTGATCCCTGGAAGCTTTCTGCCATCACTCTAAGAGATGAGACTCTCTGAAAGACCATTTGCCCAGTCCCAGGGCAGGAGGAATTGCTGCTGCAGGAATCTCTTCATTTCCATTGCAAAGAGAGGAAACCTGAGTCACTAACCTAATAAACTCATGTTTAGTTGTCTACATTTAGGTGAGAATGTGAGTCAGAATTAGAGCAACTGTGCAGAGTTAGTCCTGCAGGAGAAAATTTCTTATTTTGAGTAACTTGCTTGGGTTGCTTTGTTTGGTTCTTTTTTAATCTTGGTAGTTGTTCAAACAGTCTAAAAAGTGAATGGGAAGATTTTTCTCTTTATTAAATAATGCTGTTTGCTCCAAGAAGGCTTTTATAAACCTGAGTTTAGTTAAGGCAGGTATTACTAAGTCTTTATGATGTTCAATATTACCTGCTTAGGATGTGTTAAGTGCCCTGTGAAAAAACATACAAATACACAACTTTTTTATAGTGTCTGTCAAAAATATCTGTCTCAGATGGGTTGGTTAAATATGTTTTAAGAAAGCTTGAGGATGCCTGAATAAGGCAGACTTCAGCTCCATCAATTACTTGCAGACAGAGGAATGAAGCAGACCTGGGCCAGCATTTTTAGTGGCTTGCTGTGATAGCTGGGAGTGTCCTTGCAGACATGTCCTGTTTGTTCACCTAACAGGGCAGCTCTTGAGCACTTGGTGAAGGAATCACAGGAGCTTTGCTGAGGGGCTTTGATCACATCACTGGTGGGGTTTTTCTGCCTGTTTTTCCAGGTGTTCAGGCATTTTGTTCTGAAGAGACTTGGAAACTTGTAGCAATGTCTGCAAAGAAGGTGGAACACCCAACTAAGCTGCCTCTTGTAACAACCACTTTCTATAGGAAAAGAAAAAGTGGAAGCCAGCCGGGGCGACAGCTACAAACGGCACTGGAATTGTAGCCATCTGAAAGAGAGGAAGTTTTCGGGAGAGCAGGAGAGAAGAAAATGATAGAACTGTACAGGGAGGTGGAAGAGAAGTGGCACAGGCAAAACAGAAGCCTGAGCTAGGAAGGTACTTTGTTCTTCAAAGCAGATCACAATTGCTTGACTCTCTTCAGGGGCAGAAATAGTGAAACAGAAAGAAGTGAATGTGCAGACAGGCTCCCCAGCCTTCACCACTGATTGTTGTTGGCACTGAACTCTTACAGGAAAGGAAAAGACTTGCAGTACCTAATGGCAGAAGAGATGATTCACCAAGTGTGGGCCTATTAACGTATAAACCATTCTGTGAGGGAGGGCTGATCGGCCCTGCTGTGTTTATCAACAAGCAGAAGGTGCTACAGTTGTAAATTCTCCTCATTTGCATGCAAAGCCATCTTGTAGGCTTCTTATTTGAGGCCAAATTCTAATCAGGAGCAGACAACAGGTTTTCTACATGTTTGACTTTCTATAAAGATTCATCTACAGAGGTGGGTGGGTTGGGTTTTGGGTTGGGTTTTTTTCCTCTTGGTATCATAATTAGCAGCAAGCAATTACTAACATGGTTAATTATCCTCTCAGGGCAGACACTGAACACGAGGATCTCTCCAAGGTTGTGGTACTGATCACACCAAATTGTTACCCTCCTTGCTTCTTAGCTGGATAATACTAACTGGCATCCCCTTAAAAGATGTGGTGAGGGGTTGCTCTGCTAAGGAGCTGCTCAGCTTCTGAATTAAGTGGAATTAAGGGGATTGTGTGCTTTGCAGAACTGAATCTTTAAATAGCTCCACTTTGGAAAGCTTTGGCCAAAAGTACATCTTTTGTCATCTGAAAAATGCTGTCTTGTGGGGTGCTAACATGTGTACCTGGACTGGAAATACTTGGTTGGAAATATTGACTTGCTGAGTATCACAGCAGAAATTTAGTGTCCTTATGGTTGTGGACCCTGCTCTGATTTTTGTGAGTTTTTTACATCCATGTAACTTCAGTACTTGCTGGGGAAGGACTTTTTACAGGGGCTTGTAGTGATGGGACAAGAAGGAATGGGTTTGAGTTGGAAGAGAGGGAACAGATTGAAGCTTGAGGAGGGGAGATTTAGACTGAAGTTCTTTACAGTGAGGGTGGCGAGACACTGGCACAGGTTGCCCAGGGGAGTTGTGGATGCTCTCCCTGGAGGTTGGCCAGGCTGGCTGGGGCTTTGAGCTCTAGCAGAGGATGTCCCTGCCCGTGGCAGGGGGTTGGAACTAGATGACCTTTAAGGCCCCTTCCAACCTAAACCACTCTATGAATCTATGAAAGCAGAAATTTTCCTGATTTCAGCTCCTTTTAGTGCCACCAAAACCCCAGCGGCTGCTTGCGGTGTCTTAATCAGCAGCTGGGGAGTTCAGTGTGTAGCCAGGGGTGAGACTTTGAGGGGAGAAGCTGCATGTTTAAGAAAGCCTTTCTTGTGGATGTCTGGGTTTGTCTTTGCTTCAGGTGTGCTTTGTGTCTGTGTGTTTTGCTAATCTGCAAAGCCCACACGTCTGGCAGGCTTCAGATCAGCAGATCAAACTCTGGTGTCTCTGTAAAAGCCATTGCAGGGTGAAGCTTTCCCCTGTGGGGCTGCTTCCTTCTCAAACCCTTGTAGCTGTGGGCAGGTGGGAGGAGAACTCTGATCCCCCTCTGGTGTTGGTAGGGCTGGATTCAAACCAGCAGTCACTCAGAAAAAGTGAGGTGTACCCTAACTGTGTGTGTTCAACAGACTCAGCTCCCTGGCCCCACGCAGCTTGGGTGGGCATGGAGGTCATGAGGTGGGCAGGGGCTGTGTGTGGAATTAGCCTGGGAACGTTCCGAGAACTCCGGAATGCCAGCATGAGGGACAGGGGAAATACAGTCGTGTGCTGAACTGCTCCCCGGGGTTCTGGTGGATCATTCGGGATCCTCAGAGTGCACAAAGGGCAGCAGCGTGGGCCTGGAGCTTCTTTCCTGAAACTTAAAAGTCAAAGCTGCTTAAACGAGGTGCAAGGAAAAAGCTTTCCTTGAGCAGAAAGCCTCGAGACTGAGCCGTGCCTGCCTTTGCACCTGCACAGCGGATCGTGGGGGACTTGCCCTTAAAGCCCAGCCCTCATCGTGCCCATTCAGGTACCCCTGCGCTGCGGCTCTGACGCCTCCAGGATGCAGCTTGCAGGAGCTGCCAGGCTCACGCCGAGCCCCCCACATGCACAGCCCTGGTGCCCATGAAGAGTGGCCTGTGACCCGCTGCCAGCAGGCCGTGGGCACCGCCGGGGTGCCAGGCTCGGGGCTGCCTGCCCATGCACGGCGCCGCTCGGGGGCTGTGCCCGCGCCGTGGCTCGCCTGACCCTGCCGGGTTCGCTTCCTGCCGCAGCGCTGCTTTTCCTGTGGCAGGTATCGGCGGCAGCCTGCCTTTGTTACCCTCTGCTCTTCCCATAACGGCTCCAGAGGTACGAATCCGTAGCTCCTGTCTGGGTTTTGATGGGNNGGGGGGGGGGGAGGCAGCCCTGGGAGAGCTGCGCTGCCAAATCCTGCTCGTCCGGCTCAGCTCTGCCGCGGCGGAGGTGCAGCGCTGCTGGCTGCCTGCCTGGCAGCTCTCCCGGGGATGTCATGTGGAAAAGGTCAGGGGATGCTTCCTGAGCACTGCACACCTGCCTCAGAAATAGCAATTGCAAGTTAAATGGTTCTTTTATTATTTTTAAATGGTGTGTTCCTTATCAGCGCAGTGGCTCCAAAGTGGGGAGGGTTAGATTGTGCCTGGAGGGACAAGGAACTGAGAATCATCTCACTGGTTTGAATTGCAGCTTTCTTAACATCTGCTTCCTTTCCAGAGTTGTTTCGTGGATGCAGTAAAAGCTAGGATCCAACTTCAGCTTGCTAGAAAGCCATGTGCCTGTGTATGTAAGGCTGTTTGGTTTTGGGTTTTTTCACATAAATGCTCTATTTTGCATAGAAAACAAGGTTGTAGCCTTTAGCCAGCTTCTCTCTTGATACTGCACAAAAATCATTATTAACTATTCGATTTATGGATACTATGGCAACTTGAAATGCCATTAAAATATTTGAAGAGTGTTTTTAGTTGTTTCAGGTGAGCATGTTGTATTAAAGTGTAGACAGTGCTCTTCTGTCACTGCTCCAGGTGCTGAGGGTATGACTCCACTTGCCTAGGGTCCAATACATAACTGTAAAAAATAGTGGCACACCTAGTGGAGGTATTCTTATTTAATAAAAGCAGTACTGTCTCTGTGTAAGGAGAAGTTAATTTAAATCAAACCACATTTCTTCCAGGGATTCCTATATTTTTTCCATCACCATTTCTGTATTATTCTTTCATTTGCTTATTCCAACCTGAGCTGGCAGAGTATAGCTTTGTGTGCAGTGGTAGCTGATGAGGCAGAGTCCCTAAGAAAGATAAACATAAAACATTTAATTTTGCTAATATCAACCTTAAACTGTTCTGTCTTAAACTCTGAGGAAGTTCAATGTTTAATGTTGTTGATATCAAACTTAAAACTGTTCTGTCTTAAGCTCTCAGGAAGTGCCTACTGCTTGAAAGAACTTAAGTTCTTGTTAGCACACCAGTAAGTTTTTCTCTGGCAAATGATTAGCCAAAGCGATTGAAGGAGAGTTTTAAAATACATATTCTGGAGTTTTGTTTTGTGTTTTGAGGACTGAGGGGAGGAGTTGAAGCCCACAGATATTTGATCAGAAAACTTTCTGGTCCTAGTACTTTCCTTTCTCTAGTTACCCAGGACCTAATCTGGGGTATTGAGGTGTCTCTTCTGAGATTTGTCAGAGAAGGCCCAAAGCAGATCCCAGCTGGTGAATCACTTCCATGTTTGCCTCTCAAGAATCCTGCTGATTTATAGATTCACAGAATGGTTTAGGTTGGAAGAGACATTGAAGATCATTTAGTTCCAGCCCCACTGCCATGGGCAGGGACACCTTCCACTAGACAGGGTTGCTCAGAGCCTTGTTTCTTCCTGAGACAGCATTAAAGAAGGTAGAAAGAGAATTCAGGAGGGAAGTAGAAGTATTTGTAATTGAGATTGGAAAAAGAAGTGTATGAGTCCTCATTTCAGGGTACAGTCCAGCTATAGACTGTTACAGAGTGAGTAATGTATTTGATTATACATAAATATTGAGATACATATATACAGATATCTATAGCTGTATCTTTATGTCTGTGTAGCTACACACACAAGCATGCAGACACTTCCCCCTAGTTTCCTCCCTTTGAATTTACACCATGTGGGAGTGCTGGTGCTGTTCATCAGCTGGTGGATTAGATGAGACTTTTGGTTTTATCAGCTCCTCTTCCCTTGGAATCTTTTGAGCACAGACAGATCTTCTCCTCTACCCTAAAAACCTTTTAAAGGAAGAAAATATATTCAAGATCACAGAATGTTAGGGATTGGAAGGGACTTCCAAAGATCCTCTAGTCCAGCCCCAGATGATCTCTTACTTTTGTAGCTTCACAAAAGAAAGAGAAAAGAAACAAAATAGGCTCTGCTTTGGTTTGGCATCTGAGGTTGACCTTGTGCTGGGGAAGTGTCTTGGGTTCCTTCCAGATAGATCATAAATGTTTTCCACCTTGTCCAAAATATTTATGGTAGTCCCTCATGCACTCTTGCAGGTGGCCCCTGGTGCTGATGTGCATGTTGTCATTTCTTTGAATGAAAGAGCTAGAGAGACCCAGACTGCCACAGGTATCCTTTTCCTAATAATAGCATTTCTGGTTTGGTCACCTACTATTAAAAGGCTTGTTATCACCAGAGGAGGAGGAGGAATCCCTGGGGTTTGGAGGTGTGAGTTAACCAGGGTGGTGGCAGAACCTGGAATACTTCCCTACAGCTACTCTGGATCTCAAAAGTGTGCAAGAACTGCTTTGATACCAAAACTGCCTGGAGAAAAAGGATGATCAAATGCTTCACCTCAACTGGAAATTCTCACTCAACCAGCAACCGAGACTTTTTTGAGAAGAAAGAGAATTACTGACAGGAAGCAAGAAAAGGATCAAGGCAGGTCAGCAGAGAGGGAAGGATCTAGGCTGTTGGCTTTACCTCGCAAGGCTTCACGCTCTGGTGTTACTATCTGCTGACAGCAAGTTGGGTTTTTTGTTCTGTAAAAACAGTACAGCAGTTCTGTCCTTGTCCTCAACCCCTGGTATTAGCATGAAGTAGATCAAATTTTATGTGGATTGATTTTAAACTGATGTGAACTTAGTTAACTCCTTCTAGACCAGCATTAAACTTGCCCTTTTGGACGCTCTCCTGGAATCACTGTAGCAGGGACAGGACTCAGGCCTTGCAAACCTTGCTGGAAGGTCTTCACTTGCTCTTTTCATCCTTTAGACAACTAAAGTGAATAGATTTGCCTCAGCCTTGTGGAGAAGCATAACTTTAGAGTTTTCTTTTGATTCTCTGTCTCCAGCCTTGATTACCTGCTCAGAGAAGCTGGGGAATTTTGGTGTCAAGTTGCCTCAATATTCAAGGTCCTGGAGAAGTTCTCACTATTCCACCTGTCAGATTAAGCTGTAGGAGCTCACTTGTCTTTGTAGACCTGGAAAGAGACTGGTGGCTTTATTTTAGCTACCAAACTGCTAGTTCCCATCACAGTCCTGTCGAATATTGGGTTTATCAACTAAATAACTTGCCTTAAATGAAATTAGAGATCATCCCTTTGCTATCAAATCCCATTACTTTCCTTAAGGTGGCTTAAGAATTGAAGTGTGATCAAGACCTAGCAGCAAAGAGAGTGCAGGGCTGCAGGCAGGGTGCAAGGAGAGATGACTGAAATGAGTTGCTGCTATTCAGGCAAGGATGCAAATGACTCGGACATTCTAAAGGCAACTTTAATTATGCTGAGTGTGCACTTCAGGCAGCATTCAAGCCTGCCATCAACTTCAGTCTGTCGGAGAGAATGTTTAATGTAAACAGATGTTTAGAGTCGTCTGCTGCTTCCTTGGTTGTGCTCCTGCTGGCACTTGTTGTCTGGTTACTGTTAGACAAGGATTGCATCTCGCTGCTCATGGAGAGGGAACATTCCCTGTAGGAGAGAGGAGAGCTTGGGATCTCTGCAGCCCACCTCAATGGCAGCTGTATATATGCTGCTGGCTTTCCATGCCTAACTTTCAGAGGAAATGAAGACTATCAAAGAGGGCAGAGTCTGTGATCTTCACCTGGTCCTGGCTCCTCATGTGGAAGTGAAAGTTCTGCCACTTCCTCCCCTCTCTTCTCTATCAACATTAATTCTAAACTTCCATTGTGTGCTGCTCTGTACCTCTGAGCCCGTCAGGGTGAAAGTGACTTTGCAGTCCTGCTGCTGAGTTCATAGGACTTTGCTTGGGGCAAGAAAGGAAGCAGATCCTTGGTGTTGGTTCTGATCAGATGCTTTTTAGCAAAGTACATGGCAGCTGACCAAGATAATGATGTAGTGCTTTCCTTTTGCAGTTTGAAGATAAGTCTGATGCGGTATTTGATATTACAGAACAATGTAAGTATCTTCATTTCTTTATATAAGGCCATCATGTCACAATCCATTTCTTACAAGTACCACTGCTACTGAAAAACCCACCCTGCCTGTTCCCTGCTCCCTCCCTCCCTGCACTGCCTTCTCCACTGGTGTTAGAAGTCAGATGAACTGTTCATGGAGCTCTTTTTTTTGATCTTTCTTTGTGCAGTTTTACTCAGTGCAGCTTCTGCTTCGCTCTGTAGTGGCTGGGGCAGAACTGGTTCTTAGCCATGCTGGGTCCAGAAGGCTTAAAGTGTTGAAGGAATTGCAGCATCAGGCAGATTAGCAAAGGACACTTAGCACTTTGTCACTTGTCACACAGAAAGTTGTTGCTTTTTTGACTGTGTATGTTGGTGCTTTTGTTTCCCTAGATGAGGAAATTGTGGATGCAGAAATGGCTGAGGACGGTGACCGCACCTTAGCCCCCGGCCTGGGCAGCCTCCCTTACGCGCTCCAGACCCGAACGGGATCTGAAAGCTCGCTGCTGGATGAAGATGATGATTACTTCCTCAACTCTGAGGACCTTGCAGGCATACCTGTTGTCGGGAGTGACAACGAAGATGATCACAGTTACCCTCCAAAAGTCGCTCTGTCTACAGCAATGCACATCGAAGACCACCTGGAGGAGGGCAAGAGGGTTGCAGAGCACGAGTTGGACAGTGAAAAGGAAATTCAGATGCAGAATGCGATGCAGAAGGATCTCACTTCACCCTTTGAGCAGGGCCCTGTATTTAAATCACTGCGAAAAGATTTTAGCATAACAAGAGATAATGGCAAAGAGACTTTCTCAGCAAAGGACAAGAGTAGAGAAGGACATTTCCAGGAGCATGAAAAACGGTTGGAAAAAATCCCTAAAGATATGGATTCTAGATTGAAAAGCAGTTTTCTTGACAAAGCAGGTAACTTGACATCGTAGGCCTGGCTACCCAGCAGAGGAAGAAAGGACTAGACAGAAACTAGCAGCAGGACTAGTTGTGCAAAGTGCCCAGCCCGTGGAAGAGAACATGCCTAACTGCATGTAGGGGAGTTACACGCAACCCCCAGGCACAAGGAGCTCTGTGTGGGGACTGGGATTTGCAGAGGGACCTGGCAGCACTGGGGAGGGTTCTCATCCTCCACAGCTTGCTTCAGATCCTCACCATATCCTTTGTCATGGTGATAAAACTAAACCCAGCTGGGTAGCAATTCAAGCTTCCTTTTCTTTGGGTTTTTTTTTTCTTACTGGTTTTTATAGACCTTGGAATCCATTTAAACAAAAAAAAAAAAGAGGTTTTGAAGTTTAGGCTAAGTTGATGGCCAGAAAAGATGGCTTTTGAGCCAAGCAGCGATTCTTTTCTAATGAATATGTGAAGTGTTTGATAATAGCATCACAAAGAGGCTTGCTAGGAATGATTTTAGTGCTGCAGAAAGTCAGGGAATAACCTGAGATCTGCTTTTCCTGGGAATCTGCTCTCCTTCTTCCTCAGATACTTGTGTCTTGGACTTTGGCCATCCAACATGGGCAGAAGCTACCTGTAATCCATTTCTCATTTGAGGGAGCCTGATAGTCAGCAATGGTTTTGTTGCCCACGCAGTTGGTTTTGACTTCCCAAGCTCTGAGGCTGCAACGTGGCTGAGTTTTATTCAGAAGAGGGTTGGAGAGAGGCTTGGGGCAACAAGTGAGAGCCTCCTGGCTGCTTGTGTGCATTCACAGCTCACAGTTCTGATATTCAAACTTTGTTTAGTGGCAGCATCTTAAAGTCAGCTCTTCTGAGTTGTGCACAGATGGCAGAGAAGGAAGAGATCTTCTGAAATGTCTCCTTCGACCTTCAGGTAGAAATCGAGTGGGTGAGATCTCTGTGCTGAGGAAAATTGTGGATACCTGCTGCTGCAAGATTGGTACTGAAAGCTGTGCAGCCTCGGGTAGCGTGCTCAGGAGTTCAGACAGCAATAGGCAGCATCCAATATCTGGGAAAATCCCGAATGTTTTAAAGAGAAATGCTCAAAAAAGCAGGAGCAACTATTTCCTGACAAGGAGGGGAAAGGCAAAAGGCCAGAATGGCAGAGAAAAGGATCAAAATTGTCACTCTGCCAAATATTTTCTCCTTTAAATGTCAAAACACAGGAGACTTCAGATCCCACTGGGCTGTAGGAAATTCTCTGTGAGCAATCCACCTCCCAGTTTTACAGCCATTGTACTGGAATGGGAAAACAACGACCCAGTAATGCCCCCCCAAAAAGCATCAACTCTCCTTAGGGATTAGCATCTCGTCTGCAGGGAGGAGCAGGGAGGAGGTTAACCCTCCTGAGGTGCTGCCAGACTGTGGGGTTGGGGCTCAGCGTGAGGCTCTAAGTAGTTGTAAGAGGAAATGCCTTGGAAACTGTATTCATTTATATTTAATGTATATGTTTTCCTCAGTTCATAATCAAGTAGAAGAAACATTACGGACGCAGTTAGCGCCACAAACTCCAGAAACTAACTTCAGGGTAAGCTATAGATCTTTCAAACACTTTTGCAAGTGCAGCAATATGGAATAATTCAAAATACCTTTCTTTTTTTTGGTTTTTTTTTTTTGGTGTGGTGTTTTTTTTTGGTGTTAGAGTGTAAATTGGAGTGTCAAGAAAAGTGATCTTCTGACTCTTAGACGTCTTTGCTACTTAAAAGAGTGCCTATAATTTTGTAAAGTTTTGCTGACCTCTCTTTGGATTGAGGATTCCTTTGCTGTAGCCACTTTTCATGTTCAGCATGGTCTGACTGGTGAGTCGAAGCTAGGCCTGGATGCATCCATCTGACCTGCTGCCTTTTTTTCCAGATAAGGCAGGAACAGCTCTATCCACAGGAGACACTACCCCAGCAGCTGAGTCACCCCTACTGACAGCCAGCCTAGAGAGCTGGGTGGCTTCTGCTTTGTCCAGAGGAGTGGAAAGGACTGGGGGGTGGGATGGCAGAGGGTGTCACAAGGATGTAGAGGCAGCAGCTGCCCAGCACTTCTCCCACCGTCCAGTGGCAGGACCCATTTCTCTTTGGTCTGCAACAGAAACTCCCCTTGGCAGCAGCCCAACTCCTCATGGCAGATGCAGGAGGGTGAATTCTTTTTCATATTATTGTTTCAGGAGTCTAGCTACCTATTTTCTAGTAAGGAATCTATTGGACAAGAGCTGGGGAATTCCTTTGCACCAAGTATTAGAATTAAGGAGGAGCCTTTGGATGACGAATATGATAAAGCTATGGCCCCACAGCAGGGACTATTAGACAAAATTAAAGATGAACCTGATAATTCTGAGGTAAGTTTCCCATTGCATTTCTCATTTTGGTCTGACAGCTGACCCCTCAGATGGCCATAAATCAGCACTCTTTGGTTTGGGGACCAAAACTTGCCATGAAGATCGTAGTTTAGCAGAGGATTTTCCCCCTCTTTTCACTCCCCTCCCAACTTTTTGGTATCATGTTACCATGTGACTGTTTTGCTTTTTTAAAATCTATTTTTGGTTCCAGACAAAGCAGAAATGCTTTAAAACTCCCACTATGAAAGATACTATGCAGACACTTGGTGTCAACTAGGGAATAAAATGTTAGCTGTGATTTGCTGAATGCTTGGTGAGCAGTCCCAGGTGGAGATGTGTAGTTGAGGTGCTGCTGTTCCTGCTGCTTCCCTCTCTTCATGGTTATCTTTGGAAGCACAGGCCTTTGCTGTTTTGTTCTTGGTTTAAATTAACCTTAGCTTAGAAGTCTTAGCCAAATATTGCAGTGCAGACCCCAGGCAGGCCAGCTGAAGCATGTCTTGAAGTACCTTTCTCATTTGAGACTTGACATTTTGACAACAATGCAGTAACTGCAGAATGGAGAAGGTCTGATCTGTGGATTGAGCAGTGCAGGGGCAAGGATTGCTGCTCTCCAAGCAGTCTCTTTGTCCCTGGTTTGCCAGGGAAAAGATGTGTGTGACAATTTCTGTCCCCTCATTGCTAATATTTGGGTCCTGTGCCAGACTTTACACACAGTTAAAGGTCTTGCAGAGCTTGCCAAGGTGATTCCTCCCACTTGCATCCACAGCAGAGTGCTTGTTGTTCTTGTGCAGGCATTATTAGCTTTTCTAGCACCATTCTGTGTACTGCTGCCCTGCCTCCTCTTCTCTCTGGGCCTGGCTCCCCAACGGTTTATTTTTTCTTTCCCTTTCTCATAACAATCTGAGCTGAATAAAACACAGAAGTAACACCTCAGTGTTTGAAACTCTTCAGGCTTCACCACCCTTGGAATTTGTTCAGTGCCTGTCAGGCTGTTTGGGTTTGTTTTTTCCTGTGGAGTACAGAATGTCAAACCACATGTAGATTAGCTAAATCTGTCTGATCTTTTGTCTTCTCAAGATGGCATCTGCCGTGGGGACTGGTGTGGAATGCAGTGCCAGACCTCTGTGGTTATCAGAGATCTTAGTAATCAGTAAAAGTGAAGCCTTGAATTGCAATAGCAAATATTGTTTCCTTCACAGTATTGTTTCCTGGAGTCAAATCCTGTAATTATCAACTCTGCCTGATGCTAGAAGAGTATGAGAAGTGGTGAAGGTTCATTTTATTCTGCTTTAGATGGGAATGAATGTGGGACTTGGGGTTGGTTTGTGTTTCTTTCATGCACCGTGAGAGCCAAGAGCCAATTCTTGCTGTAACCAATAGTTGGAGCCAAAGGTTCTCGGCTTTCAGCAGGGCTGTGATGCTTGGTCATGCACAGTTGATGTCAGGATTTGCTTCTATTTCTCTTACTACTCTTGACTCAAGGATAAAGCTGCAGTTCAAATGCTTTTAGAACTATATTTCTGCAAATTTAGTTTGTGGTATTAAAAACCAATATGGGTTTAGTGTGTGCTGCAAAAAACGCCATTGCGCTTTCAAACCCAGCATCGTGGTGTGTGTGACCAGCAGGGTCAGGGAGCTGCTTCTGCCCCTCTGCCCTGCTCTTGTGAGACCCCACCAGGAGTCCTGCATCCATTTCTGGTGCTCCCAGTATAAGCGGGGCCTGGAGCTGCTGGAGCGGGTCCAGAGGAGACCAGGAAGATGATCAGAGGGCTGGAAGACCTCCCCTGTGAGGACAGGCTGAGGGAGCTGGGGCTCTTCAGCTTGGAGAGGAGAAGGCTCCAGGGAGACCTTGGGATAACCTTCCTGTACCTAAAGGAAATCTACAAGAAAGCTGGGAAAGGACTTTTTACAAGGGGCTGGAGTGATGGGATGAGGGGCACTGGTTTTGAGCTGGAAGAGGGGAGGTTGAGGCTGGAAATCCAGGAGAAGTTCTTGACAGTGAGGGTGTGGAGACACTGGCACAGGTTGTGGATGCTTCTTCCCTGGATGTGTTCCCAGCCAGGTTGCATGAGGCCCTGAGCAGCCTGGGCTGGTGGGAAGTGTCCCTGCCTGTGGGAAGGGGACTGGAACTGGATGAGCTTTAAGGTCCCTTCCAACCCAACCCATTCTATGAATGTGATGTGGCCAGACACAGCTGCTCCTGCTTGTGTGCTCCAGCCTGATGGTTCCCATGATGACCAAATACCTTTGCCTGCTGTCCTGGGAAGCCTGTTGAGAAAGCTTAGGGGTCTCAGTATAGAAGCTTTCAGCTTCCCTACAGGAGGAAGAGAAGTGTGAGCCATGAACAGGTGTGGCTGTTGGTGTGTGGTTTTAGGAGCTCCCTGGAGCTGAGGGAGCAGTTTGCTGCTTCTGGGAGGTGGAAGCTTAATTTTGCTTAGTGATCTTTTTCTGAATTGGCTTTACCTTGTAGGCAGACAGCAGCCCTGAATTTAACTCAGTCATAACATGACATCATGCCCTCACTCCTCTCAAGTGACTCTAAGTAGGTTAAATCTTGCCATCTCTGTGGTTGCAGGAGATTATGCTTTTCAGCCTATTAAGATTTACATGTAGAGTGTTACAAGCTGCTTTAGGGTTCAGGTTTCTCTGGAGAGCACCAGCAGAAGCATGGTGTCAGAGGATGAATGGCTGCTCTGGAATAAGCTGGTAATTTATAGTATGGCAGCTCTTCCAGCAGCAACTGTCTGGAGGGATTTGTTTGTCCTCTAGAAAGTATGAGGTTAGTCCCCCCCTCACCAAAGCCAGTCTGAGCTGGCCATGTGCTGGCCTGGCTCAAGTGGTGCCAGCTCTGATCTGCCGCAGAGCTTCCCCTTAGGCTCCTCCAAGGTGCCTAGCTCCTGGTTAAGTGCAGAATGCTTCTCACCATCTAGGGCCCACTCCCTATTTCATGGAATTATGGAGTTGCTTCAGTTGGCAAAGCCTCTAAGATCATCCAGTCCAACCCTCAACCCAACACCACTGTGGCCGCTAAACCCTGTCCCAAAGTGCCATGGCAAGCACCTCCAGGGATGGGGACTCCACCACCTCCCTGGGCAGCCTGTGCCCGTCCTTGACCACTCTTGCAGCACAGTTCCTAATCTCCAACTGTTGTCATCTGGATCTGACAATAAAGTTTGTCCACAGTGTAGGGCCAAGGGCTGCAAAGCACTTCTGGATGGCAAGTCTGTGTGAGAGGAAAGCAGAGATTTCTCTCCAGGTTTGGCTGAGTTCTGGGGAGCCTTGGAGCACAGCTGGGCAGGGCACACACCAGGCAAGCCACACTTTGCCCTTGCTACCTGACAGCCTTGGTCGTAGTTTGCTGGCAACCTCTGAGTAGGTTCTGTGCCTGGTGCTCATAGAGCAGCACCTCTCAACCTGGCCTCTGGAGCAGGCTGGGGAGATTTGCTCCTCCTTAAGGTTCAGCACAGCTTTATGGAAGACTGGCAGTCATGTAAGCTGGTATCACATGTGTGTGTTCTCCTTCTCCTTCCTTCTGTTGTAGGAGTACGGCCAGCAGCCAAAAACTCAGGAAGGGGAGCTGAAAATCAGTGCTGTGTTTTCAGTCAGTGGCAGTCCTCTTGGTAAGGAACAGACAAGATTCACTTCATTTGAAATCCAGCAAATGTGTCACCTTTTGTCTTACAGTTTGTTCTGCATTTCCTTTCCTCCTTCTGACCCCAACAGGAAAAAACAGACAATGAGACACAAAAAGAAAGATGCAGTGAGAGAGGAAAAAAAAAGAGGCAATGGGAGGAAAAAAGGAAAGAGGCAATGGGAGGAAAAAAGGAAAGAGGCAATGGGAGGAAAAAAAGGAAAGAGGAAATGGGAGGAAAAAAGGAAAGAGGCAATGGGAGAAAAAGAAAAGGAAAGAGGCAATGGGAGAAAAAGAAAAGGAAAGAGGCAATGGGAGAAGGAGGAGATAATGAAATTCATAGGTTAAAAACACAATTGTATTTTTGAGGCAAAGGAGAATTGAGTGTGAAAGGAACCTTACAGGTGCATTTTCAGCCTTAAGAGTAGCTGAAACTTTCTGCTCTGCAGCAGGCCAGCCCAGGGGGTTTGTTTATGGCATGTTCACCTCCTTTGGATTCTCCCTTAGCCCCCTGACAACCCGAATGAAGTCACAAACTTTGTGCTTGCCCCCTGCCAGAGGTGAATTGTGTACACACATAGACCACACTCACTCTCTGCTTTCTCTCTGTCTCTCTGTGTGTTGTTGGTTTGGTTTTGTGGTTTGTGTTTTTTTTTAGCTCCACAGCTGTCATCAGGTTTCCAGCCTGCTGTGGCATCCTCTGGCATGAGCAAAATGCTTCCTTCAGTTCCAAACACAGCTGTTCGGGTTTCCTGTTCTGGCTGTAAAAAGATCCTGCAGAAGGGGCAAACAGCCTACCAGAGGAAAGGCTCTACCCAGCTCTTCTGCTCCACACTGTGCCTCACTGGATACACTGTTCCAGTCTCTCGCCCACCAGCTTCTACCAAGAAAACCTGCTCCAGCTGCTCAAAGTAGGACAGCCTTTTACTTTGTGCTAGTGGTAATTGATACTGCTCCTGTGTGGCTCCACCTCCCCTGTGATCCAGTTCTGCTGGCCCTAGCCTCTTGGAGTGAGGCCACAAAGATGATGCAAGGGCTGGAGCAGCTCTGCCATGAGAATAGGCGGAGGGAGTTGTGCAGCCTGGAGAAGGCTGCAGGGTGAGCTTAGAGCTGCCTGCCAATAGGAGGAATCCTGCAGGAAGGCTGCAGAGGGACTTCTTACAAGGGTGTCTGGAGACAGGCCATGGGGGAATGTTTTGGAGCTGAGGGAGAGCAGGCTTAGAGTGGAGCTGAGGGAGATGTTTTTCAGAGCAAGGGTGGTGAGACTCTGGAATTGGTTGCCCAGAGAGTTTTTGGATGCCTCCTCCCTGGGGTTGTTCAAGGCCAGGTTGGGTGAGCCTTGAGCACCCTGGGCTAGTGGGAGGTGTCCTTGCCTGTGACAGGGGCCTTGGACCTGGATGAACTTTAAGGTTCCTTCTCAACCCAACCCATTCTGTGAATCAGTAAATTCTGGTTTTACACAGCACCCCAACTGCTGCTGTTCTGCTTCTCTTCCAAGCATCATGGCTGATGCTGTTACTTGATAGTGGGGCTGTCCACTTTCAGCTCCAGTTCCTTAATTGGATTTTGCATACACAGAGATTCAAAAGCCTCTCTTGTCAAGTGAGGGTCTTGTCTTTGATTGATTTAAATGAGCCAGATATAGAGTAGAATCATGGAATGGCAGGAGTTGGAAGTGACCTCTGGAGATCATCCAGTCCACCCTCCCTGCCAGAGCAAGGTCATGTAGATCACACAAGAATGCATCCAGATGGGTCTTAAAACACCACCCCTGTGGGCAGCCTGTGATAGAAACACAGGCCTGAACCTTCAGCTCTAAGCCCCATTTTAATTCTTACCATTTTGTGTTCATTTGTATCATGTCCAGAATAGCAAAAGGAGACCTTTGTGGCTGCCTAAGAGGACATTCCTCAAGGCAGAGCAATAACTTGAGGCAAATAAATAACTTTGTAGACTGATTGTGCCATGGACTGTTTAGAGAGGGGAATTACTCATGTGTAGGATTCTTATGTTCAGAAAGTTGCTTTGCCCAAGGAGTGCTGCTTTGTTCATCATTTCCTCAGCCACAGATTTATTGCTTTCAGTTCTACAAGGTCAATTGAACTGCAACTTGAGGCTTCAGTTAATTATTCTTTCCACTTGCTGTCACAGTCTGAGGAGGCCTTGTAAGATTAAAGATTTAAAACCTTAAATCTTAGCTGTAATTTGTATTTATTCTGTTGAAAAATGCCTTACCCCTGACAAGTCCCTCCAACCATGACAGTTCTGTAAATATTTTCTCCTATTTTCCTTTTGTTTTTTTTCCTTAAGAACTTTGAAATTTTCCTGTGAATGACTGTTTCAAAAGAGGGAATAAGGAGAAATGTCCCTTTGTTACACCCAGCAATAAAGAACTGTACATAACACAAATAGCTACAAAGGGCTGCAGATAAGGGATGGAAAGTTATGGCTGACCCTGCTCAGCGAGGCCCCCCCTGGAATGCTGCATCCAGTTCTGGAGTCCCCAGCATAGGAAGGACACAGAGCTGTTGGAGTGAGTCAGAAGAGACTGCAGAGATGAGCCAAAGGCTTGTCTAGTGGTGATTGACCCTGCTCTTGTGTGGCTCCACCTCCCCTGTGCATCCAGCTCTGCTGGCCCTGTTGTAAGAAGGACATAAACCTGTTGGAGTGAGTCCAGAGGAGGCCACGAAGATGATGCAGGGGCTGGAGCAGCTCTGCTGTGAGAATAGGCTGAGGGAGTTGTGCAGCCTGGAGAGGAGAAGGCTCCAGGGTGACCTCAGAGCTGCCTGCCAATAGAGGGGATCCTAAGGAGGGCTGCAGAGGGACTTCTCATCAGGCCATAGTGGGGGACAGGCCATGGGGGGATGGTTTGGAGCTGAGGGAGAGCAGGGTTAGAGTGGAGCTGAGGAAGAAATTCTCTTCAGTGTGAGGGTGGTGAGGCTTGCCCAGGGAGGTTGTGGATGCCCTCTCACTGGAGGTGTTCAAGGCCAGGTTAGATGAGGCCTTGAGCAGCCTGGGCTGGTGGGAGGTGTCCTGCCCATGGCAGGGGGGTTGGAACTTGGATGATCTTTAAGGTCCCTTCCAACCCAACCCATTCTGTGATTCTGTGAGACTGTTTCAGACTGAGCTCTGGTGATCAGAAATTGTCACTTTGGGGTTTTCCTTACCACATTGTAATTGCTGTTTTCAGTGCTAAAGAGAAATATTCCCCAGATCCTGATTTCTAATTTTACACATTTGTTTTAATAGACTACAATACAAAACATTGCTCTTTCCCCAGTTGCTTTTGAAAGATTCAGTGATAGAGCTGGATGTGTCTATAGGCCACTCCTAAGTCCAGGTGCAGAATGGTTTACAAGAGAATTAGACTCTTTAACTATTTTCCTAGTAGGAAGTAAAACCCAAAAGAAATCAGATACTTAGATGAGGGAAAAGAAAAGCTTGAAATTAAATGAATCCACCCAGAGGATGTTCAGTCTGCAAGAAAAAGAAGGGACAGCAGCTTGACGTGAAACCAGCCTTAATTTTCTCTTTGTTTTCCTTTTCCCATAGAGACATTCTCAATCCAAAGGATGTAATCACTGCCCAGTTTGACAACACAAGCTCCAGTAAGGATTTCTGCAGCCAGTCTTGTCTTTCTACATACGAACTGAAAAGGAAACCTGTTGTCACAATCCACACCAACAGCATTTCCACCAAGTGCAGCATGTGCCAGAAGAATGCAGTGGTAATTGCAGACTTCTTTAATTCAGACTGCTGTGGCCCAGGCCTGCTTGCACTCTGAGATGAATGTACAGGATGTGGGGGTGTTGGTGGGTAAGAAACTGGGCATGAGCCAGCAA
>VWYK01079125.1:1306-28532 GCA_013399775.1 Semnornis frantzii | reverse complement strand
TGTTTCCCCTATTCCAGTCAGTGGAGACTTCACCAGACTGCCATGACTTTTGGAATGTAATAGAGAGAGGTTTAGGAACCTCCTCTGCCAGTTCTCTCAGTACCCGTGGGTGTATCCCATTGGGTCCCATGGACTTGAACACTTCCAGGTTCTTCAGGTGATCATGAACCTGATCTTCACTTATGATGGACAGTTCTTCCTTCCAGTCCCTGCCATTATCTTGCATGACTCCAGGAGTGTGGCTGGAGGCCTTTGCAGTGAAGACTGAGGTAAGGAAGTCGTTGAGAACCTCAGCCTTTTCACGTCACTTGTGACCATTTCACCTGTTTCCTTTCTGAGGGGGCCCACACCTTTCCTAGTCTTTTTTTTTACCATTAATATACCTGCAGAAATTCTTGGTGTTCTCTTTGACCTCCCTTGCTAGATTTAATTCAAACTGTGCCTTGGTTTTCCTAACCAGATCTCTAGCTGCTTGGGCAGCTTCCTTATACACTCCCCATTCTAGCTGTCCTTTCTTCCACTCCTTGTAGAGTTTCCTTTTGTGTGACAGTGTGTCCAGGAGCTCCTTGCTCAGCCAGGCAGGCCTCCTAGCATTCTTCCCTGCTTTCCTCTTTGTCAGTATACATTGCTCCTGGACACAGGATGAATTGCCTTCAATTGTCTCCCTTCCATTGTCCTCTGCTTGAAGAAGATAGGTAGGGAGGAAGGAAGATCCTAACAGTAACTTTACAAAACCATACCATAGTCCATTGGCATTTGGAAAGGCACCTTGGGACAGCCCTAAAGTAACATCATTAGTTTGATCAACTCATTTCAAAGCTTCAGCTCTGATTACAGCTGATGAACCAAAGCAGTGAGGTACCTCTCACTTCTCTTCTGCAGTGAAAATCACTGCAGATTTTGTAATATCCAAATGCTGCTGAAAAGAAGCAGGTCTTGTTACCAGAAGTCTGCCTAATGTTCCCTAATGTCACCAAGTCCATAAACATCATCTGTAATGAGTGGGAGTGGAACATTATATTACCTCTGTTACAACAGTGCGACAGAGTGGAACAGCCTCTGTATATTCTCTGGTTTGGTGGGTCACAGGAAGGTTTTATGTCTCCCTTGCAGCCTTGAATCCCTGTTTTAAGACAAGCAAGGGACACAAAAAGCAGCTTTAGAGCTGATCCTGTTACTTCTCACCTGATCTACATTTTTGAGATGGCTTCTTAGAAGAAAGGCAAACATAATAAGGCAACAACTGTAGTTTTTATAACTCTAAGTCAGGTTTTTGATTTGGGCCAGCAAGGAAGCTTGCTAGATCCAATAAAGCAGCTGAGCATCTCTGGAAAATGCTATTAAAAGAACATGAAACAAATGAAAAGCTGGGACAGGCTAAGTGGTAAATACCTGGCCTGGCAGCTCAGCACAGCTGCATCCTGCTTGCCATTATTATTTAATACTGGCATTGACTGCCTGGAGGATGAGACAGACCAGGCAGTTCTCTGGGGGATTGACTCGAATACTATTTCATCCTGCCATTAAAAATGTCCAGAAGCTTGGGTCACACTGTCTTGGGAAATTTTAATTGGTTGATTTCATGTCAGGGACCAGTGTAGTCAAGCAGTAAACATCACCTCTTTGATCATCTTTGTGGGCACATCAAGTCCCTCAGAATCACAGAAACATCCAGGTTGGAAAAGCCCCTGAGGATCACCAAGTCCAACCTATAACCCTACTCTACAGAATTCACCTTAAACCACATCCCCAAGCACCACATCCAAACAACCCTTAAACACATCCAGGGTGGGTGACTCAACCACCTCCCTGGGCAGCTCAAACAGTGCTCAACTCCAGGTTAGGACCAGCATGGCATTAACCTGATCCTCTGGAACAATCAGTTGTGTAGCTACAATCCCACACCCTGGTAGGACAAGATGTACATATGGAAACACCTACTGACATGGCTCAGGCCCTTTGGGTCTTCATCTTTCCGGGAGAATCATCATCCCACAGCAGAGGAGCCCACAGAGGCTTAGAATAATTGACATCAGTTCTCCATGTCACAACAGTGACACATGGATATGAAGAGAAGTCTGAAGACAAATTATTTCCACCATCACCACATTAGCTGCTCCCCTTTAACAGCAGAACAAGGCCAGTGACACAGAGAGGCTAAACACAGTGGCTATCTTCAGCAGCTATGTGGCAACCAAGCTAGCAAAACTCAGTGCAAGACCATATAGAAAGGGAAGATGATTTTTAAGTCTGATTTCACCCACTCACTCTTTTATGCTCATTCTTGCACATTCACACTCTCAATAGCACCAAGACACACACATCCAAGGGATCCAGTAAGGACTGCCTACAGCAACACTGAGGACTGGATGCAGACATTCAGAGGTGTGCACAAATGCCTAAGTTGTACCTCTGGGTATGTTGTCCCATGTTCTCAAACATCATCTTTTTTCCCAGCCTTCTTCTGCCAGTCTGTTTATTTTGCTTAGAGAGCAGTTTACATGTGCTCTTGCGCCACATTTTCTAAGTTTCTCCACTGCATTTAATTAAAAAAAAAAAAAAAAAAGTTTGTTATTTTTATTTTATTAGTTATGGTTGGACTCAAAGACTTTGAATGACTCAACCTAAATGATTCTATGATAATGCCTCTGTGATTCATCCTGAGTGGTGTAAAGACTCTATGATATTGAGAGTCTTTACACTCTCTCTTAATTCAGGCAGCTCTGGGGTCACTTGAGTTCCTCTGCATCTGCACAGTGTTCTTACCTGAGGCATGGCCTTGCTGCCACCAGCACGCATTCCTTCTGCTATTGCATCCTTCTCTGCTGTCCTCTGGCTGTTCTCACACACACCATTCTCTGCCACACAGAACTATCTGTCTTCCAAAGTTCTTTGCAAGCACTGAGCAGTCCCCACAGACACCTAGGTATTTAATTCCTGTTTGATATACAGTGCAAACGGAAGGCTGATCTGGCTGGCATTTTATTCCCAAGTTGTCCCTGGCAAGGAAGGTCACTTTACATAGACCAGATAAATTGTCTTACAAACAGCCTGCTGATCACTGTCTGGAAATCTGTAGCTACATCCATCAATCTCCAGTCTCTGCCTGTCCTTATAAAAAAGCATTACTCTTTCCACCACTACCACCTAAATCTCCTCAGAGGCAACTGCAAGGAGTTTGGAAGCAGAGTCACAGCAAAACAAACAAAATTGATTGATGGAAAGATGAATACCTTGCACATAATCAATGAATGGTGGGAGAGTTGGAAGTGACCTTGGGAGATCATCTAGTCTGCTAAATCAGGATAATCCACAGCAGGTTGCACAGGATCACAATGTCCAGGTGTGTTTGGAATCTCACAAGAGAAGGAGACTCTAAGACCTTTCTGGGCAGCCTGTTTCAGGGCTCCAGCACACTCATGGCAAATAATTTTTTCCTGGATGGAACCTCCTGGATGGTCCCAGTTTCCACCTCTTACTCCTTGTCCTGTTGCTGGTCTGATCCCATCCTCTTCACCTCAACCCTTTGGATATTGACGAACATTGATGAGATCCCCTCTCAGGCTGCTCTTCTCCAGGCTAAACAGCCCCAAGTCTCTCAGCCTTTCCTCCTCACAGAGATGCTCCAGTCCCTTCAGCATCTTTGTAGCCTCTGCTGGACTCCCTCCACTAGCTCCCTTCTGTGCTGATTTGAGGCTAATTGAGGCTCTTGATCTGGGGAGGCCAGAACTGGAAACAGCATTGACCCCAAGGGAACACCATGAGGTACAGGCCTTCAACTAGGCTCTGCACTGCTGATTACAACCCACTGACCAGGGGAAACTTTCTTCACTGATTTTTAGCTGTGCAGCACCTTGAGTGTACATTGTACCAGCAGCACCTTCAAAAGAGCTGCAGGCAAGAGCATCTGAATAGCCTGGAGCATGGCTTTCTGTCCAAGACTGAGCAGCTGTCCTGGAGCTGGATGGAGGGCAAAGCTGCAAGGGAATAAGAAAGAGGATAGAAAGCAGCTACTCCCCATTTTCTACAAGTTTTAATGAGCATTTGTAGTTTTGTCTTGCAGGAGCAGATGTGAAACCCAGCTTGTAAGTCTCGAGGAGAATTCGGCTCACTCTTAAGAACCAAACCAATTCTTTCTCTTCTTAACCGGCTTTTTTTTTTTTTCCCTTCTGACCATACAGCAGTGGAGGGGAAAAGAAATAATTTTCTTCTATTCTTTAGCTTCTTTCTTTGAGTCATTAAATTCCCTGGGCCTGTTGATAAAAGGTAAATGTTTAACTTTGCATCCGAGCTGACAATGCAAGTAAAAAGAGCTGGAGACCCCCAAAGCAGGCTGCTTGTACAAGAATAGCACCACAAAACTGCCCAAGTAACCACTCTAGGCAGTAATTAATTACCATTTGCATGGAGAATGAGTTCTCACAGCCATTGCTAACAAGACTGAAAGTCTAAGTCTGAAGATGACATAGCAGAGGCTCAGCCTTGAGTGTCCGCAATATTTAGTTCAAGCCAACAATAATCAACAAAAATCCTGGCTAAGATCCCTCACACACACACAGACACACACTGACACCCACCCCCTGCTTCCTAAACAGCCAGAGACTTCTGAATCATGCCTTCAACTACCAGCTCCAGCCACAGTCCAGCCTTTATCTACAAAATAAATATACACAGGTTTAACAAGGAAGAATATTTACTTTCCTTCATGTGGTACAGTTGTAAAGTGCAATGTTGCTAAATTACACCGAGTTCAACTGGTATATTTCTCCAGTATTTTAAATACAATAAATATAGAATAAGCTGTGTGCAACCTCACTTGGGAGTTCTACTCTTTTTTTTTAGTTGACAAACTAAATTCAGTCATCAAAACAGCCTCCAACAGTACTCCACAAAAATCTAGTAAAAGAGCTATAAATAAAATCACATCCTTCAAAGCCATCCTACACACACTTCTTCTGTCCACATCGGATGGGTAAGCATAGTGTTCCTGCCAACATATGGAGTGAAGAAAAAATAAGGAAGCTGAAAACTACCTAACAATAAAAAGCAAAACCATACAACTTAATGCTACAAATCCTCTCGTAAACAGGCTTTTACCCCTGGTGCACACAAACCAGGATTTCCACACAGCCGCCTTCCCCCATTAAAAAACTCTTCCAGGAAGAACATCTTGCAAGGTATGAGTTAATTCATCTTCATCTTGCTCCTTTTTACTGCAAAGTGGAAAAGATTCTTGAACAAACTGCCTGCACATTGGACACTGCTGGAAATACTTGATGCAGCCATCACACAAGCATGCGTGCCTGCAAGGCAGGAGCACCCAGTTCACTGTGCCATTCTGGCAAACAACACAGTCTTTACTGTTTTCTTCATGCAGCTCTGCTTCATCTTCAGACAGCCCAGCCTTTTCTAGCAAGCTTCTGTCAGTGCTTCTCTCATCAGTGGATGTATCGCTTGAAGATGGTCCAGTGCTATTTGCAGACATGAAGAGTTGCTAAAATACACATAAACATTTAGAAGTCAGATACCTGAGCACACGTGAGTGATGCAAGTCCCACTGGGTCAGATTCACTGGTTTCAGATAGTGTCTCAGACTCTTTGAGTCCTGACAGTTGTCTGGCATCCAGTTAAAGCATTTCAGAAGCATAAAGTTATGTAAAACACCAAGAAAATATTAAGGATAAGTCACTGAATATTAGCTGAATCAAATCGATGTGCACATATGAGCTTTAACAGAACTGGCCAGGTTTTGAGCACCTCAAGTTCCTGTTTCTGGCACGTCATTTTCCATGCCTAGAGAGATCACAGGATGTTAGGGGTTGGAAGAGACCCAAAGAGGTCATCGAGTCCAACCCCTCTGCCAGAGCAGGACCAGACAATCTAGCTCAGGTCACAGAGGAATGCATCCGGACAGGCCTTGTGGAGTCTCCTTCTCTGGAGACTTTCAACTCCTCTGGGGAGCCTGTTCCAGTGCTCTGTGGCCTTTACAGTAAAGAAGTTCCCCCTTGTGTTGAAGTGGAACCTTCCATGCTGCAGCTTATATCCACTGCTCCTTGTCCTATCACAGGGAGCAAGTGAGCAGAGCCTGTCTCCCCACTCCTGACCCTCAGCCCTCAGATATTCATAGCAACATAAATCACACATTTATTAAATCCCCTCTCAGTAATCCCCTCTCAGTCTTCTCTTCTCCAGACTAAAAAGCCCCAAGTCCCTCAGCCTCTCCTCATCAGGCAGTGCTCCAGTCCCCTAATCATCCTTGTAGCCCTCCGCTGGACTCTCTCCAGCAGATCCCTGTCCCTCTTAAACTAGAAGAACGCCTTTACCCATCTATGATTACTACAAAAAATATATCCACCAATCATCAAATTGACCTCACTCAACCCATTCTGGGTTTGCTCATATCAGAATCACAGAACAGTGAGGGTTAGAAGTGACCTCTGGATATCATTTAGTACAACCCCTCCCTGCAAAATTAGGGTCACCTAGAGTAGTCTGCTCAGAAAGGTGTCCAGGGAGGTTTTGAAAGTCCCCTAATCCTTTTTGTGTTATGTCAAAATCTTCTGGGCATGATCTCTTCATTAAGGCAGTAAAATGCAGCCAAAGATGCCCACAGAGAGCACCTTATCCCATTAACCAGTTACTTTTGTGCCTTTAAGGACTACTTGAGCAGTGCTTTTAACAGTGGCAACCATACCAGAAAAGAAAGCTTAAGAGGATCAACAGGGAAGTTTAACTGAATCAATTATTGTCAGCAAAAAATGTCCAGGACAAACATTTCTTTGGACCAGTTTCTGAATATATGCTAATTGAGTCAAGTGAGTTAATTTGGTCTCAGTTTTAGCTTAATACCATCTGGGTTGTTTTATAATCACAGTAATATAAAAGTGAATCACATCAACTGCCTGTCAGACACAGGGCAAAGATGGTCCCGCAACATGCATAGCTAAGGGAAACTGGAATGGAATGATGAGAACAGTGATTTAACTTACAATGGTCTGTGCCAAGCAGGTTTCTGACCTTTCTGCATGTGTTACAGTAAAAAAGAAACTAAAAAAGAAAAAAATTATTCTGAGGCTTTCTCGGCTGAAGTGCAGGATAGGAGGTAGTGCTAGTTTGAGGGACTAGCAAGGAGGTAACAAACATCCTGCAGAGAAGAGACATTCACTGACTACTTAATGCCTTACTACTCTTGTAACAAACAGCACTGAGTCCTCTAGACTGGAATGAAGCAAGTTCTGCAGGAAATCTTTTAATATTTTCATATAAAATATTTCTGTGCAGTAACTTCAGATGGAACTGCTGAACTGATGAAATAATTTTAACCATTATTCAGTTCTCTGCATGACAATAAGAGTCTTATACTAATTTAGGCTCCTGAAAGCCTATGCAAACTAAACACTGTCACCCGAATGGAACAAGACTCAGTATGTGGCTCACCTTCAGATCATGGTATTGACCTTGAGCTAGAAGTAGATACTGATACAATATTCTGCAGGAAAGTCTGTAGCTTTCATCAGGAATGTGAATTACAGCCACCATTGAGATCTACAGGAAAAAAAAACAAACAAACCAAAACAATCCTATGTTTCATAACTTTCCTTTCTGTTATGATTCATACAGAGCAGTTTGCTTGAAAGATAGCAAGACAGCATTCATTGTTACAACCTCTGACCTGCTTATCTCCTGAGACAATGAGGACTTCAGCGCTGTTGACTCTAAGCAGAGATCAATAAAATAGGCTAGACAAGGTAAAAAGAGGACGTGGCACAAGGCAGCACTTTGCGGCACTTCAGTTTTCTGCTCTGGTTCTCCATGTAGCACTTCTATGGGTGCTCTGACTGCTTTCACCTAATGGAACGAGGCCTCAAAGCAAGAAGGCACCGAAGCACATGGAGTCCTCCTAAAGGTAAGCACTTATGCAGCTGAGGTAGGGCTTGCTGACACAGTCACCAATGTGCCTCAGAGAGGCTACCTGTATAACGATTTCAACCACAAGTAGAAGCTCCTACACAGCCTATTTCCATGCCACTAAATCATGATGAGCAACTCCTAGAAGGGAGAGGAGTTGACAAACTCCAAGGAGTTTCCTATAGCGATGAAGCCTCAAGCAAGCACAAGCACTTAAGCACCATCCAACATCTGCAGCCGCACCCTGGCTTGTCCTTAGTGTAAGAAATTATCCTGTCAGCTGAAGCTTGAGTGCAGAATTACAGGGGAACATGCAAAAGGCAAATTCTTCTCTACTTTCTCCCACATCCCTCACAAACACACCAAATGTAGTGTTCAGACTCCAAAAAGCATTTAGAAGTGTGGCTGATGGGCTTGTAAACTGACTAGGCAAAAGACAAATTTGGCTGGCAAGGATCGTGAAAGGATCCCATGGGCTGACTTCAGAGTCATTTTCCTGACAATAAAAGCACTCTGAGCTCACATGCTGTGCCTAACACCCCTCACTCTGCCCAAATTACGTAATGGCCTCTAAAAACCAAGGGAAAAAAAGAAAGTGAAATTCAATATTATTGGAGTTCCCAGAAGCTGTCAGAAGAGAAATGAAACATAGAAGAAAGTTGTTCTGCTTAAGAAAGATTCTTAAAGGCAAATCAGACTTGCAGTTCAAAATCTACACATGGCTATTTACATGCAGAGTTTGCATTTAAACACACATACACACACACCCCCCATACTATGTGCTTACACTGATTGAATTTACTATTCTTTGGTTATAAAGCCTTTATTTTAACTCACAATGCTTAACAAAATCCCTACCTGACCTCACATTGCTATTTGCTTTGTTTTGCAATCTGAAAGCAAATAAATTTCCAGTAAATGACAGGTTTTGTGTTTTCATACTAAGAGTTTAAAAATGAATGGTTTCATAGATCTGTAGAACGGTTTGGGTTGGAAGGGACCTTAAAGATCACCTAGTCCCAAGCCCTCTGCTAGGGGACAACTGGGGGCTGGGATGCCTTCCACTAAACCAGGTTGCTCAAGGACTAATGCAACCTGGCCTTGAACACCTCCAGGCGGGGGTCATCCACGACCTCCCTGGGCAACCTGTTCCAGTGTCTCACCCTCCTCACCCTAAAGAATTTCTTCCTAATATCTAGTTTAAATCTACCCTCCTCAAGTTTCAATCCATTCCCTCTCACCCTATCATTACAAGCCCTTGTAAAAAGTCCCTTCCTGGCTTCCTTGTACGTCCCCTTCAGGTACTGAAAGGCTGCTTTAAGATCTCCCCATAGTCTTCTCTTCTCTGGGCTGAACAGCCTCAGCTCTTTCAGCATGTCCCAAAGGGGAGGTGCTCCAGTCCTCTGATCATTGTAGCCCCCCTCTAGACCTGCTCCAGCAGTTCCGTGTCCTTCTTATGCTGGGGGCACCAGAACTGGATACTGGTTCTCCTCCCACGTAGCAGGAGTGCCTTCTTGGTGATGATACTTGTTCTCAACCCACAGGTTGTTCAGGTACCAGGGCAACTTTGTGAGTGGGACCAGGTCCTCTCACAAGCAAGACCAGTGGAGTGACTGTCCCCCAGTACTCAGCACTGATGAGGCCACACTGAATACTGGGGTCAGTTTTTGGGCCCCCACAACAGACACTAAGGTGCTGGAACATGTACAGAGAAAGGCAAAGGGTCTAAAGCACAATTCATTTGTGCTGAAGGAACTGGGGTCATTTAGCCTGAAGAAAGGAGGCTGAGCAGAGACTTTCTTGCTCTCTACAGTTCCCTGAAAGGAGACTGGAGTCAGGTAGGTTTGGTCTCTTCCCTCTAGTAACGAGCAATGAGAGGATGTGGCCTCTAGTTGCACCTGGTGCAGAAAGGTAATTTCTGTGTTCCTAACAAGTCAGCTATCAGCTCAAATATCTGTCATGCACTAAAAAATCTCCTCCTGCCTTGCCAGCAGCAATCCAAAAGGTTGTGTCAGTGCAAGAGATCCAACACAGGTTTATGTGATCAGAAAAATCAGAGTAAAAGCTTAGTAACCTACCACAACCCTTGCTTTGCTCATCTGACCACAGGGCTCACCACAGAGGCCTTTGCAGGCAGGAGCTTTGTGAAAACCACACCTATTTTCTGAATGGCATATGTAAAATTTCACATCACAATTATCCTTGCTCTTCTGCCGTGCTCCTTTAGAAGTCATCAGTGACAGTTAGGGATCAAATTCCAGGGAACAGAGAAAGGAAGCTGTTTGATTCAAGGCTGTCTCTGAGAACATTGAGACCTTAAATACAGCCACCCAAAAATACATTCTTATACTACTTACAATATCATATATTTCTCTGTCTTCTTCATCAGCTAACGTCAACAGTGCTATCAATGGATACCGAGAGCGAGGAACTGGGCCAAAATCAACAACTTGAGCATCTTCTGGTAACTGACAATATTTTTCCTCCTTGTCATTTTTTTTAATGCTTTCTGTGTGTCAAGGAAAACAATCAGCGTGGCTGCAGTTGTAGACAAACATGACGTTTACATCAAGAATATTTGCCATCCTGTTTGTTCACAAATACATCGTGCCAAAACGTGCCAAATGCCTCAGGGCTCCTCGTGCAGTACATTTGCATCTGTTGTCAAAACAATGGGGGGAAAAAAAAAAGGATACAAGTACTGCTGTCGATAGAGGTATTCACTGTACAGAGCATCCTCCAGCGCCTGAGGAGTCTTTATTCTGCAGCAGTAGATGTGTTTCTGCAACGCTTCGTGGAGCTTTTGAACGTTGCAGCCCCAGTAGCACGTGAGAAGACAGTCTTCCAGGCAATCCGGTCTCAGGGCTATGCCCTCTTGTAGAAAGAAGAAAAGAATTTCAGTGACTCACCCATGTGCAGGAATTCTGGAACTGCTAAGTGTAGGTTCTTAAAGGGCAACAAGCAGAAAAGAGCTTCAGTGTCCCAGACCTTTGTTATTATAATCTAATCTTTTATGAATTCAGACTAGGCTTAGTGTTTATCAGAAGTGGGTGCACGGAGATAAAATGGCTAATTAAGCTAACAAAAGTAGTACAGGCACTTGAGGAAGAGTAAATTTTAATTTCTGGTAACATTTTGCACAGTCCTTCAGACCCAAGAGCACAAGCCCTAGCCCAAAGACCATTTCCTTCTCAGATAATGGTATTGATTAGATCACTGGCCTACCAACTTCTTTGTGGTCTCAAAGGACCAAGCATCAGTACAAGTCAGGGGCTGACCTGTGGGAAAGCAGCTCTGCAGAGAAGGACCTGGGAGTGTTGGTGGTCAGCAAGCTGAGACTGGGTGGGTTTAGATTGGACATTAGGAAAAGGTTTTTCACAGAGTGGTCAGGCACTGGAATGAGCTGCCCAGGGAGGTGGTTGAGTCACCAACCCTCGATGTGTTTAAGATGTGGTGCCTAAGGATGTGGTTTAAGGTGAATCTTGTAGGGTAGGGTTATATGATGGACTTGGTTTCTAACGTGGACGTTTCTGTGATTCATCATAAGCCAGCAATGTGCACAAGGTCAATGTTCTCCTGGGATGCATCAAGAAGCATGTGGCCAGCAGGTCAAGGGAGATTCTCCTTCCCCTCTACTCTGCCCTAGTGAAGCCACAGCTGGAATACTGGGTCCAGTTCTGGGCTCCCCAGTTCAAGAAAGACAGCAAACTATTGGAGAGAGTCCAATGGAGACTATGAAGATGTTGAAGGGACTGGATCATCTCTGTGAGGAGGAAAGGCTGAGAATGTGGCTCTCTAGCCTGGAGCAAGCAGAGCAGACTGAGAAGGGACCTTCTCAATGCTCAATAGCTAAAGGGTGGGGATCAAGAAAATGAGGCCAGACTCTTTCCAGTGGTGCCCAGTGACAGGACAAGCATCAGTGTGTACAAACTAGAACACAGGAGGTTCCATCTAAATATAAAGAAAAAGCATCCTCAGTGTGAGGGTGTCAGAGGGATAGAATGGCTGTGGAGAGAGAGGTGAGATTCCAAACTCACCTAGACATTGTGATTCTGGGCAAGCTGCTGGGGTGACCATGCTTTAGCAGAGGGATTGAACTAGATGATCTCCAGGGGTGCCTTCCAACCCCTATCATTCTGTGATTCTGTGAAAGAATCAGGCCCTCTTGATCACGTAATGGGACAATCAATGTACTCCATTTCTTTTCTAGAAATCAAGTACTCAACCCATTAACTTCTGAACACTTACAGGAGAAGAACTCTTAAAAAGTCCCACCAAGTTCAAGTGCTCAAACCTCTTGAAAAATCCAAGTTAGCTGAAGACTAAGTTGTTGGGTTTGTTAGGGTACAAAAGTACCACAGCCCTTTTCTCATTCATAGGAAGGCTCCACATCTCTGTTGGTGGAAGATGCTTGGCCTTGCTTACTACTCCCCAGTGATGCAGAAGGGCATGAATTTCACTTCCTATGTGGGTGATTTCAAAGATACTAGGGACTACTTGAACTCTGATCCAAACATATTTCAGTTCAGCTCCCATTGAGGCACAGACAGAAACAGATTTTTATGTACTTCTTTGTAACAAGCAGTGCACTTCCAAACACTGCTGGAGATCCAAACGGAGATGTAAGTGGGCAGTATGGATTCTATAATTAATTCCATAGAATTCTACAACTCTATGAAGTTCACAACAACGCCCACAGTAACTGGTAAACTGCAAATGTCTTTGTTACTTAAGAAACTGTTATAGCAGGAAGTGTTTTATTAATAAGAATTGAACAGTCAAACATTTCACTTTTAAATCCACCACATCTATAAGCTTTTCAGAAATCGTTTCTGTTGTAACCATGAGAAGAAGAATCATGAGAAGAAGAATCATGAGAAGAAGAATCATGAGAAGAAGAATCATGAGAAGAAGAATCATGAGAAGAAGAATCATGAGAAGAAGAATCATGAGAAGAAGAATCATGAGAAGAAGAATCATGAGAAGAAGAATCATGAGAAGAAGAATCATGAGAAGAAGAATCATGAGAAGAAGAATCATGAGAAGAAGCAAAGGAAACCTCTCCTTTCCTTTGATAAAGGAAAAGGGTGAGAGCAAGAAAACAGGAAGTACTAAGCTCAGGAACACAAACTGATAAAAAACAGGTACACAGAAATCCACTGACTTGTTACTGAAGCTGTAGCAGGATGAGGAATTTCTAACCCAAAAGGATTCTTCACTTGTCTCATCTGTTTCTTCAACACTCTTGCACTGGATTCTGCTTCTTCTGAGTTTCTCAGAATAACAGGAACACCCAAACCAAACCTATGAGACAAGAAGAACAAGTGGGTTAAGTGTTAGTGTTGACACATTTGATTTTTCCTTCAGCTCTAAATAGCAAGCAGCACCCCAAATAGAGCTAGCTTGGATTTGCAAAGTATCTGTTAGGATGCATGCATAACACTGCCTGCCAATCTGACTCCAGCTTTTTGTGGCAGAAGGTAGGTGTCTTCACAGTGATACACAAAATCTTTCAAGGGGGAGATATTTTATTCCCTCGTTTCCAGAAACAGAATAAAATTAATGAGAATGGTCAATGCCCTCTAGTGGTAAAGAGTTTGCCAGAATTTCCTCCCAACTGACGTTCTTCCACATCCCACCTAAGGGCCCCTAAAACTTGCTGCTTGCAAAGTTTTCACGGACTGGGTGCTCAAAAGGAAGAGTCAATTAGTCAGCCCTAAGATATTTCTAAGCTGTAACTAAGGCCATCGAGCTGTTTTTATGGGAGACTAAGTTCCTGTTTTTCCATATAAACCTCAATCATAACCTGCTGATGTGAAATCAAGGGCTGCTTTGAGCCAGAAACCAAGTGCAAAATAGTCGAGACTCTGAATCGGAGATTCTAAACCCCCTTCAAAGCCAAAATTAGCATGCAAGCTCAAGTGATATTCTGACACTTAAAGGGTAAGAAAGCAAAGGTTTAAAAGTTTAAACACCCTATGAATCGAAGTTAAAAATCAAAGAAAGCAGTGAAGAATATTTTGGGATGATTTCTGACAAGGAATGTTCATATTGCCAGGGGCTTTTAAAAGAACTGCTACAGAAGATTAGGAACAACAACCAAGCTCCTCCACAGACTCCCCTTTACTCTTGGCTAAAAATAATACACTTTTTAAGGTGATAGAAGTAATGTGCAATAACCAAAAGGTGATTTGTGAAACTGGTTTTGCTGAGACAGAATGCCAGGCCTGCCATGGGCTGCAGCCATTAGCGGTTGTGAGTCGGCCAGGACAGCTGACCAGAGCTGGCTCTTGGTGTATCCTAGACCATGAACATCACAACATAAAAGAGGACATTTGCTGAGGTTCTAGAGAGGAGCCTTCTGTTTGGGCTCCTCCTTTTCTTTCTTCTGCTTCTGAGGACTGCCCTCCTGTTTCATGTGACTGCTGCAGTTTTGCTAGGCTGAGTATTGCTCTATATATATGTTGTACGGACATTGGGACCAATTTGGCTATTTCATTACATCTGTTTTCATTTTAATATGTGGATTTTCCCCAAGTCCTCTTCCCTGCTGGGGAAGGATCACTGGGTGATAGAGTAACTGCTACAGTCTAGCCCCAGATACAGGCTAAATGTAGACACCGTTCCAGATATGCAATCAGAATACTTTGGAGACCAAAGAGATTTTCTTAGCTGCATTAATTTGGTACTGTCTCATTAGTAAGGCAGCAGGGAGAGGCTGTGGGAGTCTTTGTTAATGCACTTTAGTAAACAGTTATTAATTAGCTCAGCCTGTACTTCCCTGAATTTGTGCTTTGGTGGCTGCCACCTGTACTGCTGTTGTGATGGCCTGCTTAAGGGCTTTGAATTCTGGTTTATGCAGTCATCAGCATACTGGGTGCTGGAAAAGTCTGAATGGCACAAAGCATCAGCTCTTCCCTGCATCAATTGTTTCCATTTAATGTACTAAAATAGCAGCTGTTCAGAAAGATGGGTCTTGTATCAATAACTCAAGCTTCCCAGGGCACTACCAACTTCAACACAATCAGTTTGAAAATTGCTGAAGTGATTTTGTGTTCAATACAGCTCTGAGCCAAACAGACAATGTTGTGGCTTAACTGCTACTTTTTCCTCCTTTTAAAAATCTTTCCCAGCTCCTCTGTGTCAGGCAACGAAGAAAAGCAAAGCTTTTACTGACACCAGGCTCCTTTTGATTGATTTGTGTTAGAAGGGTGCTCTTTGTAAGATTAACATGGAAAAACACCAGTCAAAAGGGATTTTTGAGCAGAGGAAACTACTTCAGGAAAATTCTCAAAGCCATTCTCAGTAGCAACAACCTGATCCTGACAGTCTAACAAATGTTTGCCTTTAACATTTAATGTCTTGTGTATCTGAGTGTCACAGGCACACCAAAAAGGAAAGAGACTGAGGTGATGGGAAATACTCCATCTTCCTTACTCCATCTGTGATAAATTCCTTTGGTTCACTAGACTTCGATGGAAAGATTTCTAATTTCTTCAATGATATAATGTAAGGCACTCAGCTATACTTGGTTTGTGCCCAGGGAGGGTCTCTCCAATGCAACTAAAACCAGCAACACTGGCTTCACTGGGGCTGTAACAAACTACACCAGTTAAGCATGATCCTGACAAAGAAACCAGGTGCAGCAGCTGTTCTGCCTATTCAATACCCAAAACTCAATGGAGCTAATCTGTGCAGCTGCATATAAAGATGCCTCATGATTTGGACCATATGGCTGGTTCTGAAGTACAAACCCCACTCTTTGGAAACTTTCTTCCTTGGTTCAAAGCGCCAAGATCATCACCGAGAAGCAGCCACAGAAAAAAAACAAACCTCTAGTAGAGCTTTAGCAGGAGTTGGAGGCAGAAAGACCTTTCTGTTCAACAAGGTGCAGTGTTTCTGTGAATTTAAAGGTAGGATTCAGTGTATGAAGGATCAATAAAGATATAGGCTTCAATTCATGAGTTAAAGTCTACCAACCTACATCATTAACTGGTATAGGGGAAATTTTAATTTCTTAATAACAATGCTAGTTCACAAGTGTTAAGGGTTAGGGTTGGGCTGGCCATGAATGAGTGACAGATGCTTTCCCTGAACCTGTCTCACTTCCAAAAGGGGAAGAGAAATGGAATAAGGGAGAGAGACTGATGGGAAAGAAAAATAAAATAGCTTTAATGAAAATAAGAACAATTAAATGAAATATATACAAAACCCAGTATCAACCCTAGCCCTCTGATGGTAATTAGTCTGTCACCACTGATGCTGTGGGCAGATACTGGGGAAGTTCCACACCAGACTCAATGGTACATGGGAACCAGATTCAGGAGCTGGATTCTGGAACTAGATTCAGGAACACACGGATCAGGATCAAAGTCAGAACAAAGAGTCCTCTTTGGACATTTGTCATTGAAAAAGAGGCTTGACCCTAGTGATCTCTCAGCTTCATATGGACTATGATATACATGGAACAGAATCCCTTGCTTCTCTAGTCTGTTCCTCCTCACAAATGCTGCCTCTTACTGCACCTCAGTGCATCACACAAGCCTTAGCAGTGACATTGTTTTGTGCACCAATCCTTGGTACTAATTCTAAACATCAATGTTATCACTGCTAGAAGCAGGTACTGTGCAAAAAACATGCTATTAATTTCAAAAAGTGCCATCCATGAGCTAAAAGTCAAATCACTTAATAGAATCACTTCTGTTCTAACTTAAACAAGGACAATGAGTTCACCTCACAGAGATCAGCTTGGACCTCAGGTACTAAGCCTACAGCTGCCACTAATATAAGCATTCATCTCCACCTAAAAAGATGATGCACAGGACTGTATTCAGCTAATCTAAACTGCACTTCATCCCTCTGCCCAGAGCATCTACTGGCTCTGGAAAGCTGCCTCTGTTGTAACTTACTTGGACACTCTGAGCAGAGCCACAACTATCCAAGGCTGGCCATAAAAACAGATGCTCCTCAATGCATGGATTTGCAAATGAAAACATTAACATTCCTAAGCAGTTGGTGTTTTTCAAGCTGCCTGACACGATCATGAACACATACATAAAACAAGCTGACAACTGATGCTGAAAATGATGGGGAAACAACGTCATTATAGCAATCTATCAAGTATCATGTACATGTGACACCATATAGCACAAGAAAGACATAGAAGTGTTGGAGAGGGTCCAGAAGAGGCTGCAAAAATGATAGGAGGGCTGGAACACCTCTTCTGTGATGACAGGCTGAGAGAGTTGGGGTTGTTTAGCCTGGAGAAAGGTAGGCTCAGGAGATCTTCTGGTGGCCTTTCAGTACTTAAAGGGGCCAATAAGAAAGATGGGGACAGACATTTTATCAGGGCCTGTTGCGACAGAACAAGGACAAAAGGTTTAAACTAAAAGAGGGGAGATTCAGACTAGGTAAGATGGAAAACACTGAGTGTGGTGATACATTATTGCGCGTTGCCCAGAGAGGAGGTGGTAGATGCTTCATCCCTGGAACTATTCCAGGTCAGACTATGTGGGGGCTCTGAGCAACCTGTTCTAGTTGTAGATGTCTCTGTTGACTGCGGGGAGGCTGGACTAGATGACCTGTCCTTTCCAACCTTAAGCATTCTAGGATTCTATATGCAGTTATAGTACTCTGTGTGGTAAACAATGGATCAAGTTGTTTGTCATGAGTTAAGTTTAAGAACACTTGAACTGTAATTGCAGCTGCAGACATACTGAAGTTGCTTGGAGGCATTTGGTCATTGTCACTTCCAGGAATGGTGACTCCACTGCCTCCCTGGGCAGCCTGTTTCAATGCCTGACCATTCCTCCCAGAAAGAATTTTTTCCTAATATCCAATCGAAACCTTCCCTGGCACAATTTCAGGCCATTTCCTCTCAGCCTGTCACCTGATACTAGAGAGGAGAAACCAACATCCACTCACTACAACTTCCTTTCATGGAGTTGTAGAATGCAATGAGGTCTCCCCTCAGCCTTCTCTTCTCCAGATTAAACGCTCCCAGTTCCCTCAGACACTCCTCGTGGAACTGGTTCTCTAGACCCTCCACCAGCTTTGTTGCCCTTCTCTGGACAAAATCCAGAATTATGAAAAGGATTTCTACTACCTCTCTCTCCAAGTAACTAATGAGGTGGAGCTTCATTCAGGAAAAAAGTTAACAAAAACATCAGCCCTGCCTTCACTACCACCTACCCAGCACTAGGGGAGGCAATACAAAGCAAGAAGAAAAACTCTCCAGAAAGCCTAACTGAAAGATCAAAGATATGCTTCATTCACACCGAAAGCAATAGATGATGGTATGCGTTTGAGCCAGCGGCAGCTAACAAAGTGGAATCAACAAAAGAAAGACTTTGCACTAAAGGGAAAGTCAAGCGGAGTATTTATAAGCTGCCAAGGCAACAAACAGTGACAGCAAAACCATCTGTAATTCCAGGAGAGACAAAGGATGAAGAACATTGAAGCACACCACTACCGATATTAATGTTAATCCAATGTGAGGAAATACAATAACTCTATTTTATTCTGCCCAGAAGTGTGGTGTATCCACAATTCCTGTAGAAAAGATTTTCATTGCTAATCAATGCTCCTCTCCACTTGGCAAGTATCAGTATTTATATTCACAGATGCTCCTGAGTTGCAGGAAAACAGATGGAACAGACATTCAGGGACCTGCTTCTGAAAAAGGCAACAGTGACATCTTTGCTGAACCCTCTCAAATACAAGTAGGAGTGGGTCTTCTGCTCATCACCCCACTCTAGACACTTTGGCAGGTCAACTGTTTAAGGCTTCTCATACCAGTCCCAGTACCCGGATGGGTTCACCCAGAATGCTCTCTCCTCTGAGCCTCAGCAGTGGAATAGATTGGTGCCCTGTCACAGCTCCCGGGTAATCTCACACTTCAGTAACAATTCTGCATTCAAGCCTGAAGGATTTACCTGCTACCTGGCCTAATGCCAGGCACTTTACTCAACATCTGCCCATTTAATCTTCCAACAAGATTTAAGATGCCTATATCCAACAGTGCCAAAGTTTCCCAGCCCTTCCTGACCCCCACCTTCTCACTGAAGTTTAAGTCCTCTCTCAACCACCCTGTCTGTTCCACGGCTTTCATTCCTTGCCTTTCCCTCATCCTGGAGCAGCTCATTTCCTAAGGTCAGTGCTTGCCCTCCTCACCCTCCGTTCCTCAGCACAATTGCAATTCCTTGACTACTGCCAGGTCCCACACAGCCATCGCCACTGACAGTGCTGGTGCTGTCTCAACCCTGGGCCACCACACGCTCCTGGCGTTCATTCTCCAAGGGATGTGTGCTTCCACCGCCCCCGTCTCACACCATACCACCTCGTTCCACCACTAGACCTTTGCAGACCAAGCCCACGGTCCCAGAACGCTCTCCACGGACAGGTGCTGACTGCTCCCACAGCCAGCGTCGGCCCCTCCACCGCACTCACCAGCCCAGCACCAGGCCGCTGGTGACGAGGAAGCAGACGAACACTACGGTGATGTAGAACAGCGGCGAGTACTCGTACAGTGTGACGAGAAACACGGCAGCCATGGGGCCGAGCCGCCCCACGGCAGGGCAGAGCTAGGCCGCGCAGCCCGCCCCACCGCAGGCCCCCCCGCCGGGCGCATGCGCGGCACGGAGCGAAGCTGCTGCCCACAGCTTGCCCGCAGATGGGCGAGGCCGCGTTGCCGAGTGCCAGCCCGAAGTGGCGAACGGCGGCGTTCCGTGCGCGCCCGGCAGCGTCCGCTCGCAGCCACCGCCGTGCAGACTGCACCGCGCTCGGAAACGGACTTCAGGTGAAAATGCCCCCCGGTACTAACACAGGCGGGGGGATGGAAAGCTGGAAAGCAGCCCTGAGGAAGAAGGACTTGGGGGTGCTGCGGAGTGAAAAGCTGGACGTGAGCCAGCACCGTGCGCTCACCGCCCAGCCTCAGCCGCGTCCTGGGCTGCATTCAAAGCAGTGTGGGCAGCAGGTGGAAGGAGAGGATTCTGCTCCTCTGCTGAGATCCCACCTGCAGTGCTGGGTCCAGCGCTGGAGTCCGCAGCACGGGAGAGATATCGAGCTCTTGGAGTGGGTCCAGAGGAGGCCAGAACAATGATGCAAGGGCTGGAACCCCTCTGCTGTGAGGCCAGGCTGAGGGAGTTTGGGTTGTTCAGCGTGGAGAAGACTCCAGTGAGACCTTCTGGTGGCCTCTCAGTGCTTAAAGGGGCTGATCAGCAGGCTGGGGACAGATTTCTAAGCAGGGCCTGTTGTGACAGGACAAGGGGCGATGGTTTTAATCTGGAAGAGAGGAGATTCAGAGTAAATACAAAGGAAATCTTTTTACACTGTGCTGAGACACTAGCTCAGGCTGCCCAGAAAGGTGGTAGATGTCCCATCCCTGGAACCATTCCAGGTCACAGTTGTTGGGGGGCTCTGAGCAACCCGATGTAGTTGCAGATGACCCTGCTGACTGCAGCAGGGTTGGACTAGGTGACCTTTAAAGGTCCCTTCCCACCCAAACCATTCTGTGATTTTGATGGTTCTGTGGATGCTGCCAAATTCCTCCCATGACCTCAACTTCTAAACAGAGCACTACAAAAATATCTTTTGCATACTAAAACACACAACCTACCTACACGGTAATACACAAGGAAATAGCTGTGTTAAAGAATGTATAGAGATCAAGTGGCACTTCAACACCTGCTTCGTAATCCTACACTTTTATGGTTTTTACTGAAGCTCTCCTTAAACATCTGAAATTTTACCTTCTAAATCCAACGTTTAAGTCATTAATATGATTTGCAACAGGTTATATCTGAGAAGTGAAGTCTTCCTTTATACTTTCATTCTCTCTGAGACTAACAAGGTGGGAATTGGTCTCTTCTCCCTAGTAACAAGTGATAGGACAAGAGGAAACATTCAAGTTGTGCCAGAGGAGATTTAAATTGGACATTTGGAAAAAAAAAATGTTCCAAAAAGGTTGTCAACCCCTGGAACAGGCTGCCCAGGGAAGCCACATCCCTGTAGGGCTTTAAAAGCTGTGTAGATGTGGTGCTGAGGGACATGGTTTAGTAGTGAACTTGGGAATGCTGGGTTAATGGTTGGCCTTAAAGATATTAAATGTATTTTCCAGCCAAAACAATTCTATGCGTCTATAATATTCTTGATTCTCACAGGATCACAAAGAAGGTAGTTTCTTTTCTGTTAGAGCAGCTCGAATACCCAGCAGCATAAAAAAGGACGGATATTTCCTCCAGCACCAAGGCAGCTCTCCACCAACCACCTATTATGGAAGAGAAGCATCTGCCTTGCACTCGCTGATTGTATTTGTGATTTGTGAGCTTCAAATCCTGGTTTACCTCCAGAATTATGCTCAACTTGCATAAACAAGAAGTACCACAAGCAGCAGAATTTGCTAAGTCTATTTCATCCTTGAATTTTCTGATGTTTAATGACAGACATTCTAGCTGGGGCTTTTTTAACAGTCATGGTACTGTGTGTGTTCTGTGGTGTTTTAGTGAAGGATGTCAGGTTGCTGCCAGAAGGATTGAGTTAAAAAACCTTTAGGCTGAATAAGCATATAATGAGCTGGTCTGAAACCAAGGTAACAACAATGGAAGGCCCCTACAACTAAAGGACAGAATGACCTCAAAGGTTAAAATATTCAGAAACAAGGCACAGTAATTAAGAGCAGTGTCTAAAGATATTAAAATGCTGTAAGCCTTTGTAACTAATGACTCATTATGGTTTCTTTACATAAACCAGAGACAGACTTGGACAAAGATCAAAATACGAAGTGTCCCCCACATAATCTGTGGTGATTTTAATACTAAAAAAACCACACATCTACAAGGAAAAGTTAAATGAAAATGTGGGACTGCTTTAGTATAATGAACTAGGTAATAATATAATGGATTAGGTAAATGATGGAGCAAGCGTACAAAGACTTTTGTGATGTAAAATCATATATAGATTTCTTGTTATTTGTACTGCATAGGCCTTATCACTGTCTACAGCTACCTGGGAGGACGTTGTGGAGAGGTTGGTGCTGGTCCCTTCTCACATGTAAACAGTGATAGAACAAGAGGGAATGGCCTCAAGCTGCTGGGTAGGTTTAGACTAGGTATTAGTAAAAAAAATTTCACAGAAAGAGTGGTGAGGCATTGGAATGGGCTGCCCAGGGAGGTGGTGGAGTCACCAACCCTGAATTTGTTCAGAAGTCGTTTGGATGTGGTGCTTGGAGATATAGTTTAGGTTGAACCTTGTAGGGTAGGGTTATCAGTTGGACTTTTTGATCCTGAGGGTCTTTTCCAACCAGAATGTTTCTGTGTGATTCTGTGATATAAACTGTTGTTTAACAGCATACTGGATTTGTGATTTATTACCTAGCACTCAGAATTACAATCATAGACTAGTTGGAAGGGACCTCTCAAGCTCATCAAGTGCAATTCCCAGCTAATGCAGGGTCACCTAGAGTAAATCACCCAGGAACATGTCCAGGCAGATTTTAAGTGCTTGAAGAGATGAAGATTCCACAGGCTTTCTAGGAAGCCTGTTCCAGTGCTCTGCCAGCCTCAAAGTGAAGAATTTTAACCTTATGTTTACAGAGAACCTCCTGTGTTCAACAGGTCTCTTGGCTGTGTGGTAAATCGCTTTGCACACTGTTTAAAGGACCCTTTTTCGGGGACTACAGAGTTACTAGTAGGTCTTAATGGTCTCATCCAACTATGGTTGCCCACCCTGGGCCTGCTCCTGAACCTGCCTATGGGCTCTTATCACAGCTCTGGACACCTGTGAATCAGGGTTTAAATACTGTCACCCTTAGTGATACTAAAAATCTAGAAACCCTTCTGAGACTGGTTTTGGGGTATCAGGAGAAGATATTCTTTATTGCAGTGCACGTGGGCATGCACGTGAATAATTTCTCAAAGATTGAGTGAACCTTAGGCCAAAGTTAAGCAGTTTATATAAAGAGTAATAATACTTAGTCAGTAGATTTTTTAATAATTAATTACCAAATTCATATAACTTCCTAGAGCTAACATATTAATTCATGGGATACACGTGTTCTATTCTATAGTCCAAAATCATAGAATGGTGTTCGGTTTATGTGTATTTTAGGTAATTGCTTTCTTTTTATGGTAATAGTTGTGTCCCCGCTGATAAATGGGATTTCTGATCCAGATTTGGGTTTTGCACAGTGTAGCAATGCAGCTAAGTTCCCCGTGGCTGTTAATTCCCTTGCAGTGGCAGCATACGATGCGGTTTTGGGTTGTCACAAGTGTAAATGTCCACACAACCACTCCATGTGTTTGGGCTAGCCTGAAATTCTGCCAGGGGAGATGAAGGTTGGACATTAGGAAAAATTCCTTTACTGAAAGCGTGGTCAGGCTGCCCAAGGAGATGGTGGATTCAACTGTTCCTGGAGGTATTCAAGAAACATGTGGACATTGCACTTTGAGACATGGTTTAATGGGCATGGTGATCTTAGGTTGACAGTTGGGCTTGATGATCTTAGAGGTCTTTTCCAACCAAAACAATTCGATTCTATAGTGGTCTCTAGTGGCAAATTTTGGCCTTCTTTACAGTGTCCCATAGTAAACCTTGGCCCTGCAGGTGCCCTTTCATCCATTCACCAGTTGCCAAAGCATAAACTGGTTCTAACTTGTTCAAGGCCACAATCCTTTTGCTTTGGTTACTTAGATATGGACCTTCTGTCCCAAAAGCAATACTCCTGTTATCTCTTGCTGAGTGTCGCTGAGCTCTGTGATTCTGGCAACTATGTTCCTAAAATGATACCTGCAGGAACAAGCACCTAAAAGTTAAGCTACAAACAAGTCTCTATTTAGTGTCACTGCCTCTGTTCAGTATCATTGAGGCACATGACCCGCTCAGAAACACCACCCGCTACCACCGCAGCTCAGCCCAAGAAAGCTTCTTCCCGCCGTTTGCACACGGCCCACCCCGTGCCCGTTGCCATGACTCCGCGGGGGGCGGTGCACAGCAGGCTGAGAGGCCCCGGAGCGGGGGAATTGCGTGTCGCGGCGGCACGCGCTCCTTCCCTTACTCCTGCGGCGCCGCGGCACCTTGGGCCGCGCCCGGTAACAGGGACCGGCCCCTTGAACCTTCCCGCTACCCGTAGGCGGGAGACACCACCCGCCCGGCTGGGACAGCCGTGCTGATTGGCCGGGGGGGGCGGGGAGGGAGCAGACGGAGTCTACGCCGCACAGGCGCAGTGGGGAAGCGCAGCCCAGTCAGGAGGAGGAGGCGGTGGCGGCGGCGGGTGGCAGCGACCGGCAGCTTCCGTTGTTGGCGCGCGCAAGATGGTGAGGGGAGTTTACGCTGCCTGAGGGAGCTCAGGGCGCTCAACCGGGGCAAGGGGAGGGGCCGTCCGCGTTTCGGGGTCTCTCGCTGAGGCGGGAGGAAGCGGTCTGAGGCCGTTGTCCGCGGACAGCCTCACCAGGGAGGAAGTTGTGAGGGCAGAGCAGGTGCTTTCGGAGTTAGGGCGGGTGGCAGCTCAGAGACAACCGGTGCCCTTCGGTCTGAGAGTGCTGCCTGGGAAGGTGCTGCCAGGAGAAGCTTCTTTGGCCCTGCCCTGGGGGAGTTTCGTGCCGTGCTCATCTGCCTCGCCGGCAAAAGGATCTTCCTCGTTTGTTCTTGTGCTGGGTACTGGGTAGGCTGTGAGGCGAGTGAAGAATCCGCTGTTTAGAAGGAAAGCGGTGAGCTGCTCTGCTAGCGGGCGGCTAAATCGGTTGCTGAAAACCCTGGAAGGATAATGCCAGTATCTGAGGTTAAGCGACAGCAGCACCGTCCCTCACTGCACTGCTTGGCAAGTGTGCCCCTGTGCAGTCCTTCTGTCTCTTGCTTTGGCTCTCCTTAGTTTTTATGGAACTAAGCACTGGTGAGCCTGTTTAGCCCCAACAAGCAATCTGAATCTGATGTCACCATGTGCTTTTCAGGCACAGCCTTCTGCTTCTTTTAAGGACTTCTGTTTGTGTGGCAGCACAGGCACGAACAAGAGCATTGCTCGCTCTGCAGTGCCTGCCGAAGGACATTAGGAGAGTGCAGAGTCCAGAGAGCTGGGAGAAATACTTCCTTCAGAAAACAGCATTTCATACAGACTGTACCTTCAGCTTTGAAATACAGTCCTGAGTCCTGGTAGGGACCTCCTGAAATAGTGAGAGTGGGTGTTAATGACATTTGTGGATCAGAGGGAGCCAAGAACAATCTTGAGGGGAAGCAAGCAAAATAACGAAGGCTGCACACACAGTGCCTGACCTGTTCTGTCACAGTAGAGCATGATTTCCTCCACAGCTGTTCAAAGGAAGCAGAGGCACAAGACTTTGTGCCAGAATTTGGTTGAGGTGGAAGTCTTTTTAGGAGTAATACAAACAGTGTGTTTGAAAGGTGATTTTGAAAGCGGGGAAGGAGAGACAGTTCTCTGCTTTGTGAGGAAAACCTTGTGAACAAGCCATTATTGAACACGAGGAGACAGAACTCAGAGTTAAAATATAAAAATAGTAACTTCTTGTTTGTAATTAGAGATTTGTGTCAGTGAAGCAACTCTGTAATAGATGTTATTATAAGTAAACTTTCAGCTCTTTGAGCAATTTTTTAAAGGATGTCTTGAAGTACTGTTGTTTTGACAGAATGCATCAGGAATTTATAGACACAATAGTAGGGGAAAGATGGAGATGTTAAAAATTTGCATTGGCTTAGTTGCATGGAGCTCTTCGCTGTAGTGATAGAAGTGGTGTGGGTAAAATGTTGCTCGGGAAATGGCAGTGGTTGGCTTGGTACAGCTTAAAAGTTGCTTGTGTCATGGAAGATAACCTGCCTCGTTGCTTGTGAAATAAGAATTTCCTTCCCCATCTTCAGTGTAATGACTAATAAGTTATCTGGATGGTTCTGAAAACTTGGACTTAATGACATAAAAGCACATGGAGGAAAATTGTGCATGATTTTGGATTAAAGCAGCTTAAGTGCTTTCTCTGTGTGTAAATTTTAAAGTTCAGTTATTAATTTTGTGAGTAAACCTTTTGAGTGCTGTCTGTGTTCTTCTGAAATACCGATAGTAGCTCCTGTTATCTTTAATGCTTAAATTATTTTAGCTACTTTCTTACTACTTTTAGGGGTGTATTTCAGGACTTGTCTTGGCAAATGAACTTAAAATTTGTTTATTTTGACAAGCTATGAGATTAGTGGCTTTGAGGAGGGATATGAAACCAGCTAAGTGTTACTGTGTGCTTGTGCTTTCATCTCTGGTGGTTCTTGTTTATGCTTGTGTTTTGAAATACTGGACAAGTCAAGTGCAGTTCCACTTCAGTGGGACTTATGCTTACATATGCATGATGTGAGGTTTGGGTTTTTTTGCTGGTTTACTAGAAAGATTTATCTTTCCCTCCCCTCTGCCATTTCCTTTTTGTAGAGTGAATCTCTGGTGGTTTGTGATGTTGCTGAAGACTTGGTGGAGAAACTGAGAAAATTCCGGTTTCGCAAAGAAACCAACAATGCTGCCATTATAAGTAAGTTAAAAATGTCTGACAAAAATGGCAAAGTCATGCAGAAAATACTTTCTCTTTTTTTTTCCTTCCCACATAGTGTTGCTGCTGTAACAGGTAAATGTGAGCCAAGAGACTTTTTCCTTTATGAACTTCAGTAATTCAAATTCTGCCTGTAACTTTAGCAGTGGAGCAACTGTTCTTATGATACAAGATTGCATCAGCTTTTAGTGTTAATGCTCAGCTGCAACTCAGTCTACTACTGTTTGTAAAATGCGAGTAAAAAAAGTCAAGGTGCAGCCATTTTTTTTCTAAATTTTATAGCACTGAAGTAGAGGAGTTTGACAATTCTGTCTGAATCAGAAGAGTATCTCAAAATGAACAGCACTTAGATTGTGCACTTCTGACTTCTGTGGTTTGTGATGTCCTGAAGAAAGTAGAATGGAAGCACAAGGAGTGTGCTTGTGGGGAAAATGTTAAAAAGCTTCCTGTATCCATTTTATAAATTGATTTAAAAAAACATTTATTTATGTTTTGATTTGTAGTGAAAATCGACAAGGATAAGCAGTTGGTGGTGCTGGATGAGGAGCATGAGGTTTGTTAAATGAATTGTAAATAAGAGTATCTTCAGCCTGCAATGTATTGTTGTCTCTAAGGTACTGCCTTAGTTTCAAATTGTTATCAAACTCTTAATCTAATTTGGATCATGAGCTTATTTAAATGCATGGTCACTGCATGTAAAGCACAGCACTATTAATAGTGGAATTATGCAGAAGCAATTGAGCTGACTAATGGCACACAAGTTTTTTTGAAAACTGTTACAACTGTGTAAA
>VWYK01079122.1:0-18297 GCA_013399775.1 Semnornis frantzii | reverse complement strand
GAGGGACTGAGGAAGCCGCAGCGTTGCCGGGACCGCGGACGAGCGCAGACAGGCCCCAGGCCTGGCCGTGGCATCTGCCGGTGAGCGGCGGTCTGGGGCCGCAGCTGCACGGCGCTTTCAATCGGTGCCTGGCAGCAGGCTACGGAAGGCCTGCCCGTACCCCCAGCTCTGTCCGGAGGGTATCCAGGCTCCCTAGCGCTGCCTTTCTGGGGCTGAGGCTCTGCGAGGCACGCTAGCGATCCCCGGGGCCATCACATCGCAGCCGGAATGGTGACTCCAGCTCCTTGGAGCAGGCGCTTAGTGGTTTTCACTTCCCCATCAGTGCTGTGGGAAGGTTCAGCCAGAAGCGTGCATTTCTCCTGAGCTGCGGACTTGTTTAACCACCTGGGATAAAAAGGGCTCTGAGGGATGCGCCAAGGCCAGCGCAGAGCTGCTTTTCCTGAGGGCTTGGGGAGTGCATCTCTGTGAGGCACGCAGCAAGGACAGATTCTGCACATACTTGAGCGTTATTAAGTAATCAGAATGCAATCAGCTACGCTGGGATAGTCGGCTCGAATTCTGCCCTAGCAACCCAACTTTAATGTGCTGCCTGGTTAAAGGCGTGGGGAGAAACAGTCATTTTCATGGAAATTAATAATATATGTGATTAAATGAGAAATACCTAATCAGGCTTTAAATATTACATGACGGAAGTTGCTGAGCTGCTTCTGTCCTCATCTAGACATAAACATCTGGCACCCGATGAAGCTCCTAATGCTGAGGTGTTGGCTGTGCTGTGGGCAATAGGGAAGCAGATCTGCAGGCAGTTTGTAAATGCTTAGTGCTGGCTTTAGCTGCCTGGGTGAGTGAGGAGCAAATGGACAAACTGCTGTCCGGCTCTGCTTCCCTTGCTGCAGGCTGCCAGCTGGGCCACTGCAGGGCCAGTGCTAGCCACCTGCAGTTCTCACAAAGCCTGAGTCAGATGGGGTTTTACTGTCGTTGGTAACCAGCTTAGCTTGGATCTGGAATTTAAGGTTTCTCTTCTCGCTGTTCGTCACCAACACTAGCATGATAATTTTTCACAAGTACTTGAAAACCAGTTTGGCTTCAGTCTGAGGTTTCTCAGAGACAAACATATGCACACACACCCAGCAGTGCCATGGCTTTCCTCTCCTGCTACCCCTGTGCTGTACAGATTGCCTTACACTTTTTGTTGAGTGGTCTGACTGGTGGTAAACTGTGGCTTTAACTCAAGGAACCCTAAATGCTAGGCATCAGAGTATATGGTAAAGGACACTTGAACATGGGATAACTCAAATGTTTTCCTGCAGGAACTGTTACTTGCTGATCTAGCTATGATCAGGACAAGAGCTTTAGGATGGAGGAAACAGCCTCAAGTTGCCCCAAGGGATGTTTCTGTTGGAGATTAGCAGAAACTTCTTCCCTGAAAGGGTTCTCAGCCCTGGCTGCCCAGGGAGGTGGTTGAATCCCCATCCCTGAAAGTGTTTCAAAGAGGCAGAGATGTGGTGCTGAGGACATGGTTTAGCACCATTTTATGATCACATCTGAGTGGAATTAGGCCCAGCACATAGGAAAGCAATCTCCATTCTGCAAAGACTACAGAGTGTAGAGGAGTAGCAAGTCTGTGCAGGAATCAGGATGAAGACTCAGCTAAATTAGTTTCAGAGAGCAGTGAATGTTACTTGTATGGAGAAAAAATAAAATGAATGAATATTTAAAAGCCTTTCTTATTTTAAGTTGAACCTGATGGAAAAGGCTCGTTAGAAACAACTAGAGGCATACAGCTCCCCTAAACCACTTACACAAAATCCTTGAGACAGAGACTTCATTCCTGAGTTCTGAGTTCTAAAGTTCTAAGTTCCTGAGTACTGAAACCACATTCAGAGCCTTCTCCTCAATGTGAAGGCAAAAATTACTTGGATGGTAGTCTCAATGCTGCAACAAAATCTCCCACTCAGTAGGGAAAAAACATCAGCACTAAAAATGGAATAGTTGAGCACCTGTTGAGCGTTTTGGCAGTTTAAAAGCATTCCAATATTTATCAGTATTTCAGGATCCTTTTATTAAATTTGATTGTTTTTCTCCCTTGTGTAGAAAACAATGTCTAAAACACCACCTTCCTTTCCACAGCACAGAGACCTTTCCACAGCAGCCAAATTTTTTTTCCTAGTGTTATTGTAATGACAAGCAGGTTCTTTGGCTCTGTACAAACCAGTGGGAGAGAAAAATCTGCTTCATCCATGCCTGTGAGAAAGCAGTGAAATGTTACTCATCAGTAGCCTTCTTTCTGAGCAGTGGTGAAGTCCCGTAAAGCAAAATGCACCTACCCAGTTATGTCACTGGCTGAGAGGGTATAAAACAAAGGCCACAAAGCACAGAAGGGCTTCAGAAGACCTTAGGCACTGAAGACCTTGCACTCTAGATGAAGAGCTGTTGCCACGAGTATGGAGACCGTAGTAAGTGGTGGACCTCCAGGTCATCTAGATTAGGTGATGGAAAAGTGAGTTTTGTTGGATTAGAAGACCTTTAAAGGTCTTTTCCAACCTAAAGCATTTTATGATTATATGGTTTAGTTCAGCAACACAAATCAGCAACCCCTGCAGCTAGTGAGCCAAGTGAGGCAGACCTTCTGGAGCAACAGTGTTACAGCATCAGAGGTGTTCAAGGCCAGGCTGGATGCGGACCTTGAGCAGCCTGGTCTGGTAGAAGCTGTCCTTGCCCACAGTGGGGCTTGGAACTAGACAGTCTTTAAGGTCCCTTCCAATCCAGCCCCAAACCATTCTATGAATCTCTGATCTATAATATCTGGGTAAAATAATGGTTGCTACAGCTCCAGTTTCTGTGGGGCAATGCCATCATGAGCTGCATGTTTTGATATTTTTTGGTTTGAGAGGAAAGCTTTTAGTGCTCTCTTCAGTTCATTTGAGTAGTAAACCTGAAAATATGTGTTGCAGGAAATTACAAACAGTGCTAATATCTTTCCCGTGTTGGATTTTACCTGAGTCAAGTCAGGGAAGTTTCCAAACAGTGTCAAACTGGCAAGTTAATTTGTGTTACTGAAATCAACTTCAAAGTATCTTCAAAGAGACAAACCCTGCAGACTTGTTTCTGTGGTCATGGGGATCTCTGGTTTAAATGAGGCTCTTCTGAAAGGTTCTTGGTGAACTCTCTCATCTCCCTTTCCCATGAGGTAGGCTCCTCATAACCCATATCTTGTGTTTGTGGTCAAGACCTGTTGGAGCCATCAGGTCAACTTCTAAATATACATTAAGGTTAGGGCTGGGCCAGCCACTGCCAGATGCTCCCCTCCAGCCTCTCTGCCTTGCCAAAACAAAGAGAAAGGCAATAGAGGAGAAACACCAATGGGTTGGGAAAGAAAACTAAAACAACTTTTAAAAAAATAATAACATAGAACAGATAAAAATCAATGCCAAACTCAACCCCCTGATGGCAATTAGTCACCATCACTGCTGATGCTGTGACAGAAATCCCAGGCTGGGACTTCTGCCACAACAAATGGGCAGAATGCGGCAAGTTGGAACCAGATTCAGGAGCTGGGTTCTGGAGCTAGATTCAGGAACTCATGGATGAGGATCAAATGCAGAATGGACAGAGACCTCCTCCAATGTCAACTATTGAAAAAGAGTGAATAATTAAAAATTGAGCCTCGTGAGCCCTTTATACTAAACAAAATGTCCATTGGATGGAATCCCTTGTTGGTCAGCTGAGGGACACCTGCACTGTCCCTTCCTCCCCAGAGGTGCAGGCTTTGCACCCCCACAAGATGCAGCAGTGCCTTGGCACCCCAGAACCCCTGGTACTGCCCAGAGCCATCAAGCACTGCCCCTGCTGGCAACAGCCACTGTCCATGAACATGGCCTGAGCTGCTGAAAGTGCAGCTGCTGAGCAGAGACTGAGTTGGGAAGGGGCAGCACTGCCCAGAACTGATTCTGTTCTAGCTCAAACCAGGGCAGCAATAGCAGCTCACCACTTCCCAGGTCATACATTATATCTCAGTTTGATATAATATGCCCCAGAATTTTTGGTCTGTTTTTCACTCAAATTTCAACAAATGGAGTCTGCTTACAACCTTCTGGATGTATAGAGCCCTGCTGGACACAACAGCAGTTCATAGTGACCTGTTTTTTTCATGGCAAAGAGTGTGGTAACAAAAACTTCTTTACTGTGAGAGTACTGGAGCAGGCTGCCCAGAGAGGTTGTGGAATCTCCTTCCTGAGAAACTTTCAAAACCCACCTGGATGTGTTCCTGTGCAACCTGAGCTAAGCGAATCTGCTTTAGGAAGGGGTTTGGACTAGATGGTCTCCGGGAGTCCCTTCAACCGCTACCATGCTGTGATTGTGTGATTTCCTTTTGTTTAGTTAATACATTTTGTGATGAAAAACAAGTAAAAAGCTGTCTGTGGTATGGCTTGATGGACAGCTGATGCCTCACTTGCATTGTCATAATGTGGTCATTTTTCTGGAATAAAGATGACAATCTGTTCTTATCCTCTGAGAGACTGTTGGTATTTAGCTTATTTGACTCTTTTCTCACATCGGATTTGTTCTTTATCTAGGTATAGAGGTGACATAACTAACTGGTTAACCAAATAGTGTCACATTGCTGTAAGCAGCTCATAAGGTTTTATAGAATCATAGAATTGTTTCAGTTGGAAGAGGTCTTTAAGATCATCAAGTCCAACCTTCAACCTAACACCACCATTCCCATTAAACCATGTCCTGAAGTGCCATGTGCGCAGGTTTCTGGAACACCTTCAGGGACGATGACTCCACCACTGCCCTAGGTGGTTTAGAAGACAATAAAAGACATCTTAAAATCAAGATTTCATTGTGGTCCCCTGTCCCTCAAATTAGAGTCTGGGAGATAATCAGCCCACTGCTTCTTCCCTGCAGACCTGGTCCAGCAGATAAGAGGTGTGATGTCACATTTAAGTGGAAGAATGATCTCACGGGTAAGGCACTGCACTGAGAATTGCAGATGAAGCCTGTGAGCAACACCGCAATGCACATCAATAATCCTGGAAGCAGCTTGGTGAAACTCTGTGGCAGTCCATAATTATATAGGAAGGGAGAATATCAAACCTATGCTGCTTGGCATAGGAGCTGCTAGCTGGGTTTTGGCCCTTGTGGTTTGAGCTTACATTTAAGCACATAAAAGGAGAAGCTGCATAGTTACATTTCAAATAGGAATGATACAACTTTAATGTGACCTTGTTTAGAGCTACCCGGGGTGCTGTTAGAGAAACCTGCTTTGAAATTCTCCACGGTCAAAGAGCAGTTTCTGCTCCTTGTAGGCAAGGGTCAGTGGAAGCAGCTTTTCAAATTCAGCTTCAGAAAAACTAGAACCTAAATCGAATGTTTTCCTACCAACCAAAAGTGAATGTTTTCCTACCAAAGCCAAAACAACTCCAGCACTGGTTAGACTTTATTCTTTTCTGTAACATGATCCAAACCACGCTCTGCAGTGGAACCTCAATATGCATTTCCAGAATTAGCCAATCTCTTGCTATTCTGATTAACAGTGCAAGGAAATACCAGAGCAAAGATGCTTACTTATTCAACCAGCATTTTCTGTTCTTAGGATCTCATTTCTCCGCTGAAAAATTGTGCAGCAGAATGCTGCATTCCACAATAGCTGTAGGCTTCACAGATACATGAAAAAGTAATAACAAAGAGCCTGCCTGACTGCAGAGCTCTCTAGAAGGGGGATTTTACTCAGTATTAAAGTTGCAGTGGAAGCTCCTAGTGCTCTATGCATGGGCTCAGGATTTTCCCTTATTAATAGGTCTTCCACAATACCTTCCTGATAATTTCTCTCCAATTTCTGAAGGGGAGAATTTTTTTTTTTTTTTTTTAAAAAAAAGGTGGGGGGAGAATAAAATATGTTAACTCTATTTTTTTACTAGCAAAATCTATCTAATAAAGCTTTGTCAAGATGGGCTGGTCGCTTGGCTTCTGCTGAATACAATGTTGTTACCTAGTGCATTTATGTTTGTCTGAACCTAGAATAGCTGATTTGTGAGAAAAGCAGACTGGAGAGTTCATTCTGGTGCAAACCTTACTGTCTACTCTGCCCTGGTGAGGCTGCATCTGGAGTACTGTGTCCAGTTCTCAGTCCCCCAGTTCAAGGACAAAGAACTGCTTGAGAGAGTCCAGCATAGAACCACAAAGCTGCTGGAGGGAATGGATCATCTCTGTTATGAGGAGAGCCTGAGGGAGCTGGGGCTGTGCTGCTGGGAGAGGAAACTGAGAGGTGACCTCAACAATGTTTATAAAGATGTAAAAGGAGAGATCAAAGAGGCTGGAGCCAGCTCTGCTGGTTGATGCCCAATGACAGGACAAAGGGCCAGAGGTGGAAGTTGAGGCATAGAAAGGAGGAGGAATTTTTTTTCTCTGTGAGGGTGACAGAACCCCAGAACAGGCTGCCATGGGGGGGTTGTGGAGTCTCCCTCTCTGGAGATATTCAAGACCTGCCTGGATGTGTTCCTTTGTGATGTGGTCTAGGTGATCCTGCTCTGGCAGGTGAGTTGGACTGGATGAGCTTTTGAGGTCCCTTCCAGTTCCTGACATTCTGTGAGTCTGTGATTCTGTGTTTCAGCAAAAGCAGTTGGCATGGGTGCAGCACATAATTCAGGTGCACAAAGCAGGTCCCATGGATGGTGGCACACAGGGTGCTTTCAGAATTTGGCACTGCATGCTTGGCTGGTAGCTATTTTTAGCTGGCATGGACAGAGATGAGCACAAGTAGGAGGCTGTAACCAGACAGCATTTTGTAAATGGCATCTTCTGGTTTTTGGGAGCATAGAAACAGTCAACCTGCCTTAGGGCTCAGGAACATATTCTAGCACCAAATGCTGGGGTGCCTGTGAACCCTGTACATTAAACTCTTGCAGAGCTACACTGGTCCCAGTGCCTCCCATTCAGGCTGTCATTCCATTTGCACACCAAAGTGAGGGATTCACAGAACCCAAAACTCTGTTTGCATAGAAAGGATTCTGAAATCGAGAAGCCTTCAAATTTTCTAAGGAAATCTATACACTGCTTATACTTGTTTCTTATTCTCTTTTCTCTGTTACAGTCTCTGTAATTTTTTAGCCCAGTTACAGCTCAGAGGATGTTCCAGCCACATAAATGGAGCAAAGCTTTTAATGTATATTGTATTGAATGTGTTGGGAATATTGGTTGGAACTAGATGATCTTTAAGGTGCCTTGCAACCTAAACTATTCTATGAATCCATGAATATTGTTAGCATCTCTATTTTTCCCCTCACTTTCTAGTCAGAATTAAAGATTCTTAACATGTTTTGCAGGAATATGAACACAAATATCCAAAATTGTGAATACAAATGTATACATAAAATAAATATATATTAAAAATAACTTTAAAGTGTAAGAATAAGTGTAAGAGTAAGTATAAGAGTAAGTATAAGAGTAAGTGGATGTTACATATATATAATTTTATAAAGGAACTAATTTTAATGAGCAAATAATTGATGCAGGAGTGAAAAGACATCATCATAGCTCTTGGAGTAGCTAAAAGAGAAGACTCTGTTCAATCAACTCTGCTGTCCTGTGTCAAGAACCAAAACTAGTGGCTTAATCCCAATCCAAAAGTATTTTCAAACCTTCACCACCACAGAAAACCAATCCAACACAGGACTTACCACAATGGAAGTACAGAATGTTAATCACTCATTCTTCATTAATGCCTTCCACTTTTTGTTTGCTACACTGAGTAAAAGCATAAAGCTTGAGTTTCCTTACGAAGATGAAACGGAACAAAAAGTTGTTTCATTAGTTGTAGATATTGTTTGCTGCCCTGTGTTTAGCCTGAGAACAAAACAGGAATGTAGAGACAGAATTAGGGTTCTGAACTGCATTTTAAAGCCTAATAAGAGGGCTGTGGTAGCTTTGACTAGAAAGCCAACAGTGGCATTATTCAGACAACTACTTTCCCATTATTTCCAGAAATAGTAGCTGAGTAGCTTCCTGCCTAAATCAACAGTCCATGTAGATGGGACTTGGTCTGTAAAGCTTTTTAAAATAAGGTTTCCTTTTTCAAAGTGAATGACCTAGTGAAACACAGGAAGGGCCGGGCTGCGATTGGACCGGATTCTTGAATTCCATGTTGTAAGGGGTTACGTGACCAGCTCAGGGTAGCTCAGCAGGCTCGCTCTGTAGATGGCCTCCAAGTGTCCTAAGGAATAGACTCCCCAAGTGCCAAGAGAAATAGCTTCTTGTGGTGAGGAATCATTGACAAGCCTGACTGGTTCCCAAGGAAACTGCATTTCCAACCCTCTAACAGGATTTTAAGCTGATGGCCTTCACATGGCAGAGCTGCTCCAACCTCACACATCCAGACTTACCTTCCAGCCTCCCTCCCCTGCATCTCCACCTGCACCACGCTCCTCTGCAACCCTATGCCATGACTCCTCTCCCACCCTCTATCCTCACATGCCCAGCACAGCTGGATAGCCCAGGCTGCAGTCACCCTGGGGCATCAGGGAGCAAGAGAGAAGGAGGAACAGTACAGCATGGATGCATTGCTGAAAACAAAGATCAGTCCCAAAGGAATTCCTAGAAACATCAGCAAAAGTTCTTTCCAGGAAGGTAAGAAGTAAAAGCTCTTCATAGCTCAGTGCTGACATTCTATCCAACACGTTACTTCCCAAGTTTTCTGCTTTGAACGCAGAGACTGTGAGCTCCAAGGCTGTTAAATAAAACCTTACAAACCTGTAAAATTATAATCTATAAATACACTTTAAAACCACGATTTGGATATGTTCCAGGCTTAGGTCAAGAAGACAATGACTGGTGATAGTCTTTTCCCAGCAACAACAACAATATTGGCTTCTGCAGCACTGTTCCTGATCACAGGTTTGCAGAAGATGCCAACAGAGTAAGAGACAGGACTGAGGAAAATCACATTCCTAAATGTATTTGGAGACAAACTAGCAAAAGCAAAACAAACAGTAAGCTTAGCAAAATGCACCTTGCTTTGGGCTCAGCTCAGATGCTTAAAGGGCATCACTATGGATTCTGCCTTCTACCTGAATTTTTAGCAGCAGAACTTCAAAGGTTTGAAAAGTTTGTATGAAAACAGCTGATGCTGCTCCAGGGCCTTGGTTTAGGGTTAAGAGAGTATCATAGAATGGTTTAGGTTGGAAGGGATCTTAAAGACCACCTAGCTCCAACCCCCCTGCCATGGGCAGGGACACCTCCTACTAGACCAGGTAGCTCAAGGCCTCATCCAGTCTGGCTTTCAATGCTTCTAGGGATGAGGCATCCACAACTTCTCTGGACAGCCTCTTCTAGCGCTCTCAGTGAAGAGATATCTAACCTAAATCAATCTTCCTCAAGGTACCAGGAGTCACAACAGGCTAGGTGCAGTGGTAGGGAACTGCCCAGCAGGCAGATTCCTGACAAGGAACTGGTGAAAGGAGGACACTGAGCATCCAGACTGTGAATTCTGGTCTGCCTGGTGCTTCAAACTCAAATTCACTGTAAGACTTAGAGAGAAGATTTTATGTGAGAGGGTTTAGCACATAGAGAGTTACGTAACATTTGGACTCAGTGATCTTAAAGTCTTCCAATCAAAACAATTCTGTGAAAGGCCAAGGCAGGGACCCAAGCCTCACCCCCACCACAATGTGGATCTCTGATGACCTGTTGACTGGTGCACTGCTGCTGTCATCAAAAAGTCAGGGAGAAGAACTCAAAACTAAAAATTCCTTTCTCCAACATCTTTTGGTGCAGATTCTCACAAGTGTCCTTACTGAGTCCACAACTACAGCTGGTTTGAACTATCTTCCTAAACAGAGTACTGTCCTGAAGGGTTCTACGAGCCCAGGATGGGCAAATCCACCATTTCATCTTCTATTTATTAGAAGTTAAATACAACCACATGAGAAAATTAGTAATAAACCCATTCCAAGGTTTTTAGACATCTTGACTATTTTGACTGACAAGGCTATGCCATGACTAGCAGTTGTGTTCTCCCCACAGGCACTTCCTAAAATGCGTGTCATATTTTCAGTCCAAACCTGTTATTTTTGTTTCTTTCTTCTCTGCAGTAGACAACAGAGAGAATAGCAGCCCAGTGCAGCCATCATGAAAGAGACAGAAGTGCCTTTCTTCTCATCAGATCCCTGTGCTTGCTTATCAATAAGAAATGAGAAGAGAAGAAACAAAACCATAGCAGTTGTTCAGCCAAAAAGTTATCTGAATATTTTAGACCCAGAGTAAGGTTCTCAGTAACATTCTGTATAATAGAACTGTTTCAGTTGGAAAAGACTTCTAAGACTGAGTCCAGCCTTCAACCTAAGACCACCATGGGCATTAAACTATGTCCCAAAGTGCCACAGGTTTCCTGAACACCTCTAGGGACAGTGACTTCACCACCTCCCTGGGCAGCCTATTCTAATCCCTGACCACCCCTGCAGCAAAGAATTTTTTTGTCTCTAGCCAAACCCTCCCCTGGCACAATTTGAGGCCATTTCCTCTCACTCTACCATCTCACACCAGGGAGAAGAGACCAACACCCACCTCACTCCAACCTCCTTTCAGGGAATTGTAGAGAGCCAGGAGGCCTCCCCACAGCCTCCTTCAGACTAAAGAACCCCAGTTCCCTCCGCTGCTCCTCACAAGACCCTTCCTCCAGATCCTTCACTAGCTTCACTGCCCTTCTCTGGGCACAGTCCAGCATCTCAATGTCCTCCTTGTACTGAGGGCCCCAAAACATCCAAGCCATGGCCTCACCAGTGCTGAGTACAGGGGGACAACCACTCTCCTGGTCCTGCTGAGCACACTATTCCTGATCTGGGCCAGGATGTTGTTTGCCTTCTTGGCCACACCAGGACACTTCTGATGGAAGTGTTTTTAGATATGGCACAAAGGCATACCCAAAACAAAGAACTTCAGAAAAGGAGTAGTTGATTTTCTCCTAACTTCAGAATTACAGCTAGTACATGAACTTTACTCTCGAGAAGTAAATGGAGGGCAACATGTCACATAAATTACATTTTCTAAGGTGCAATAAATATTTTTCAGTGGGAAGTTCTCCCTTTTTCCTGACAGCTTTCTATGAATTGTCTTTAATGTCAGAGCAGACAATGATTCTGTAGACTATTAAGCAGAGCACACTGCTACATTTCCTTTGACCACTGAACCATTAATAAAGGAAAGCAGCATTGTCGAAGGGCTCAGGTTACACTGGTCCAAGCAGTGACTGTGCTGCAGTGAAGGACACAGTGCTGGAGTGTGCCACAGACAGTACTATTATGAGGTTCCATTATACAGTGTCTCATTTATTTCCTTCACATTATAAAAGGATTCATGATTTTACTGTGACTGCTGCTTCCCTGCTGTACACTGCAGACCAAACAGCCTGACTGCCTGGCTTGGCAGCAGAGCAGGTTCCACAGTATCAGCAGAGTGACCTACTTGGTCCAGCAAGGGAATGAGGGAAAACTCCAGAGGACTTGATTTTCAGAGGCTCTGTTTGACTCCTCAGGCAGCCAGAGCTACCTAAACCAGCAGCAGCCACTGTAGGAGGCCTACATCACAAAACCTGCAGTGTCTCCTGCCATGGACCAAAGCATGCTCCTATGAAGGACTGGCACCACAGCCCTGAAATGACTACCCCTGTCTGAGAGTCCCAGTTTAACCAGTGCTGCTATAGCACCTGTCCAGCTCCCCCAAGCTAGAGCCTTGCTCTGGCATTATTAATTAGGTACAAACTCACTGGTGGCCATGAAAACTCACATGTGCTTCTCCACCAGATGCACCAGTCTGGTATGAGAGCATGGTGACATGTCCTGCTGCCTCTGACTACACACACTGATGCACCTCATCCCACTTCTTCCTTAGTAGCTCATGTCTGTGAGGTTCTGTGGAGAACACAGTTCAGAGTCACCTGCCTATGGCAGAGATTTGAAACTAGATGATCTTTAAGATCCCTTCCAACCTAAACCATTCTATGAATCTAACTTTTCCAGGATGGAATTGTCTGGGTAAGTAGGAAGGAGTCCTTTTAAGTTCTCCTTCCTCCTGCGACCCGATTTAAACATGTTCCTATCTGACCTAATTACATCCCCATCTCTACCACAACTCTACATATGCTCCTAGCTTAAAAAGGGGCTAGAGAAGGCCACGCACCCTGCAGCCACCTCAGCCAGGCTGAACCTGCCTTTCTGCCTGCAGTCCCTCTGCTAGAAACAACAATAAATAATGGCAAATGTCAGACAGGACTCTCTCAGTCTCTCTTTATGGAGAAGCACAAACAGGTGAGGCAAGAGCTATAAAGGGCAAAGGCTTGTGGGATAGACATTGTGCCTGGTAGTGTAGATGCAGAGATTGAATGTATCTGGGAGCATCAGCCCAAGACTCCCTCCAGAGGAAAGTCTTTAGACCAAAGAAATGTCAGGTCTGCTTGGCCTTGATCCAACACATGTTGAAACCAACTGAAAGCTTCCCACCAATGTCTGTATGGGCTAGATTAGAGTTCAACTACAATAGGCTGTGTAATTTGCACCAGGGAGGAGTTTCGGCATAAACAGAAAAGTGTTGTTGGTTACGTGCTGGCACCGCACAGCAGTTTTGAATGTCATAAGCACCAGTTGGTACAAGTGGACAGGAAGCTACTGAAACAAGGTTAGGCATAGCTGTTATCTTTCTTTCCATCACAGTTGACTCTCTAATGAGAGAGAGGCCAGATTTGGGAGCCATTTCAGATACTATTCCAATGAACTGAACTTTAGAATTGTTTATTCCTAAAATAAATAGGTGTTAACCACTCCAAGTCAGCTTTCAAAGAGGTTCTTAGCAAGAGCAATTTTTTTATGGTCACAGAAAGCTTACTGGAAGTTGTACTATGGGACAACTGGCAAACGAAACACAGATAAGTAGCAAACTTCCTCACTTTGATGTTATCACATACTTAGAGGAAAATGTCAGTGTGACATTTACATTTCTTGGTATAGTAAATACTCGCCTCAGCATTCTGAAATGCTGCCTCAGTCCACATACCCAGGGCTATGACACCTACTGTGCCTGTCTCTTCAGAAGTTAAGCAGAAGAGAAGATTGCCATCTTCCGTAGCCTTGTCTGAATTGGCACTTGGCTGATCTCCTTTGCCTAGGCTGTGAAGACCTCTCCTATAAAACTGGGTCTGCTTAGTCTGGAGAAGAGAAGGCTGAGAGGGGACCATAGCAATGTCTATAAATATCTGAAGTGTGGGTGTCAGGATGAAGGTGCCAGGCTCTTTTTGGTGGTGTCCAGTAATAGGAGAAGAGACAACAGATAAAAGCTGGAACCCAGGAAGTTCCACTTCAGTGTGAGGGCGATGGAGCAGTGGAGCAGGCTGCCCAGAGAGGTTGTGGAGCTGTCTCCTCTGAGGACTTTCGAAATCCACCTGGATGCATTCCTGTGTGACCTGCCCTAGGTGATCCTGCTTTGGCAGAGGGGTTGGACTGGATGATCTCTGGAGATCCCTTCCAACCCCTACCATTCTGCGATTCTATGATTGTATTCCAACTGGGGTGAATATTGAGGTCAATGGGTAAATATCCCTCTGGATAACTGCTTTGTGCAACTACAGCACATCTACTCTCCATGAACAATGGATGGTGATTCTCTGAAGTCCATTTAAATAAGGCAGGACTGCACTGCAGATCAGATGTTACATCCTCTCAGAAAACTTTCATCATAAGCAGGACTGGAATTGTAGCTGTGCTTATGCAAACAGGTGGAGATAGCACAGGCAGCTTTGACATCGAGGTTACCTTAGCACCAAATCAGTCACTTAGTCCATCAGGCACTTTCTAGTTACTCCTAACTTCTGAGTGCCCTTGCAGTGAGTCTGCCTGGTGTGATGGGTGCAGTACATAACATTCTGCAGGCCTATTAGTAAGAGATCACAACCCTCTTTTTAGAAAAAAAAATAAAATCACAATTCAGCTGCAAGCATAATGGCAAGAAAAAGGAATGAGGAGAGAAAATATATGCTCTGAAGTTTGCTGCACTGAATTTGTTTCCAGCTCTAAGATGCTCCTCTTACTAGGTATAACTTCTCTAATACAGCCTTCTGAAAAGTTCCTCATGATGCTGGAAAGGAAGAAAAAATGATAAATCATTAAGGAAAGAATTCAACTGCATGTGAATTATGATTGTAAAATTAATCCACTCAACTAATGATAGATCAGAAAACCCACAAGCTGTCAGGATTTCAAATTACACCAACATTTGTCAAGTATATCCTCATAATTACATGGAATAACTGTCATGTGAGATTTCTCTTTATTCCTTTCTGCCATTCTCCTCAACCGACCTGCAAACTGTTCCAAAGGTAAGTGAAGACCTTCTGCAAGACTACCAAACTGCCTCGAACCCAAACCACACATCTCTGTTAGGTAACTTAATTTAAAAGAATAATCATAATAATAAAAACAACCACAACAGAATCATGGAATTGCCTTGGTTGGAAGAGAACTCTCAGATCATTGAGTCCAAACATCGAGACCACCATGGCCATTAAACCATGTCCCCAAGTGCCCTGGCCACAGGTTTCTTCAACACCTCCAGAGATGGGGACTCTACCACCTCCCTGGGCAGCCTGTGACAATCCCTGAACACTCTTGCAGCAAAGAATTTTTTTCTAATCTTCAACCTAAACCTCCCCTGTCACAATTTAAGGCCATTTCTTCTTGTTCTATCACTTGATATAAGGAAGAAGAGACCAATACCTACCAGGTTCCAACCTCGTTTCGGAGAGCTGTAAAGGGCACTGAAGTCTCCCCTCAGCCTCTTCTTCAGGCTGAGCTACCCCAGCTCCCTCAGCTGCTCCTCACAGGACTTGTTCTCTAGGCCCTGCAGTTGCTCTTTTCTAGACACACTACAGCACCTCTATGATTTCTTGGAGTAAGAGCCCCAAAACAGAACCCAGTACTCAAGTTGTAGCCTCACCAGTGCCCATTCCAGGGGCACAATCATTTCCCTGCCCCTGCTGGCCAAACTCTTCCTGATACAAGCCATTAAGCCATGTCCTGAAGTGCCATGTCCACATGTTGTTCAGACACCTCCAGGGATGGTGCCTCCCTGGGGACCCATAATCAATAGGTTAGCCAGTGCCAATGTTGGCCCACGCTGAGTGAAGGTTGAGCAACATAATCCTCTGAGGTCCTTCCCAACCTGCACCATTCTATGGGTTTAAATTTGTATCAAGAATGATACAAATCCTCAGCAAGTGTGCAGATGGCACCAAGCTGTGTGGCACAGTCGACTTGCTAGAGGGCAGGGATCCATCCAGAGGGACCTGGACAGGCTGCAGAGCTGTGCCCAGGCCAACCTCATGACATTTAACAAGACCAAGTGTAAGGTCCTACAGCTGGGTAGGCACAATGCCAAGCACAGCTCCAGGCTGGGTGGGGAATGGCTGAGAGCAGCCCTGAGGAACAGGCCCTGGGGGTCTGGGGTGATGCAAAGCTCAAGATGAGGCTGCAGTGAGTGCAGCCCAGACAGCAACTGTGTGCTGGGCTGCAGCAAGAGCAGTGTGGGCAGCAGGGCAAGGGAGGGGATTGTGCCCCTTTGCTCTGCTCTCCTCAAACCCCACCTGGAGTCCCATGTGCAGCTCTGGAGCCTCCAGCACAGGAAGGACATGGAAGTGTTGGAGCCAGTCCAGAAGAGGCCACCAAGATGCTGAGAAGGCTGCAGCAGCTCTGATATAAGGACAGGCTACAAGAGTTGGGGCTTTTCAGCCTGGAGAAGAGAAGGCTTCTAGGAGACCTTAGAGTAGCCTCCAGGATCTGAAGAGGCCTACAGGAAGGCTGGGGAGGGACTATTGACAAGGTCTTGCAATGACAGAACAAGGGGCAATGGGTTTGAAGTGTCAGAGGGGAGATTGAAAGTGGATATTAGGAGGAAGTTGTTTGGAGTGAGGGTGGTGAGACACTGGCACAGGTTGTCCAGGGAGGTTGTGGCTGCTCCCTCCCTGGAGGTGTTCAAGGCCAGGTTGGAGGAGGCCTTGAGTGACCTGTGCTAGTGGGAGGTGTCCCTGCCTATGGCAGGGGGTTGGAACTAGATGATCCTTGAGGTCTCTTCCAACCTTCCCGATCTATGATTCTGTGATACAGGTGATACTTACCCTACCTTGAGATGAGAACTTAAGGCTGGTCAACCTCATGAAGAATCTTTCAGTCCAGTGATCTTGTTAGGTGGCTTCTCCATGTTAGCTGACATGCATCCAGCTTCATGTGGGAGAGATTTTCCTTGGCAGCTGCATGTGAGCCAGCAGAGAGCCTGGACCATACCAAAGGACAGCAAAGATCCCCATCAGCACAATAAGAGTCTGAGGGCATAGGAAAGAAAAACTGGGCAGAAGCAGGGTCCTGCCTTGCTAAATTTACAGTGGTCTTTAACAATGAGCAATTCTGACACTGGAATAAGGAATTTTTTCAGGGAAAAAGAGTTCTAGGTTAGAGTGAAGATCAGGAGCTCATCTAACAACTGGGAAAGTGATTTACAATAACATTGTCTGCACTTAAAAGACTTCAATTAGTCATTTAAGAAGACATCAGCATTTGGCTCTACTGATATAAAGGCAAGTGAAATTCAATCTAAATATCAGAAGAACCTAAACAACAGCTGGCCTGTAATCGAGTGGTACAGAGGTTCAACTAGATAACTCCACAATTTTCCAGGCCACTGAAGCAGGGCAGAGGTCAGTTGTTTGAGGAGAGGACTAACTGGCTGCTGGCTTCTTTTCCAATCCTGCATTTTGCTTTATTTCATTATTTTCAGTTGTAAGGTGGCAGGAGCAACATTACTTGAGTGATTTTTTTTTTTAATGTATACTTACATTTCTGAAAGCTTTATTAGGTATAAAGAGAGATTTTAAGTGCATGTCTTGCTCAAAAAGATGGAAACATATTTTGAGGGGAAAAAAAGAAGTACTTTAAAGGTTGGTTTTTTCCATTTTAACTATAATGGTTCATGTTTACTGTACTCCAGCAGCTTGCAGGCTTCTCTGAGGAGAATGACTGACTGCTTACAATAAAGGATTTCACAGGTTGGTTTTTTTCTATGCACCATCCTTCTTTGAAAATTGCAGGTTTGCTGCTGCCCAGCACTGGTGCTTCAGTGACAGATGAGAACACTGTTACTTAACACCTGAAGGATGGTTAATATTTTGGACTGCTCTTTGACAGAAAGCAGAAAGCATTTAGCCAAAGGAAATGCTGGTAGAAGAGAATATTCATTGAGCATGCTCTCCTCACAGGTGTAAACAGCAGCAAGAGTGTTACTCTACAATGAAGGCCATAATGGTGGTTGAATGAATTTATTAACTATCTCCAAAATGAGTGCTTTCTGCACAAGAGGTCCTGAATAACCTGAGAACACACATATTTAAGTGCACTAAATATTTGCCTAATAGAAAATGTGTGGCCATGATATTTTACTTATTGTTTGATTTTACTGTGGTGCTTAAAACTCTTTAAATTAAAACACTGGGGACATTCAGGTGAAAGCCAGGGAGGAATTTTTTTTTTTCCTTTTCTTTTTTCTCCCTGGAATAAGCATTAGGTTTATCAGGCAGTGCAGTTGGAGCAATTTATCTAATATGGAAATGCCTCTGTCTAAAAGGCAGGAAAAACTACAGAGCAATGCAGGCAAAGCGTGGCCAAAATCAAAAAAGCAGGTGAGCCTATCCCGTTATTGAACTGGGGTAGTTCTAAGAAAATAACAGTACAAAATCTGGGGAAGGACTTCTAGCATCATAGAATTGCTTCAGTTGGAAAAGGCCTCCAAGATCATCAAGTCCAACCTTCAACCTAGCACCACCATGGCCATTAAACAATGTCGCAAAGTGCTATGGCCACACATTCTTTGAACACCTCCAGGGATCATAGAATCACAGAATGTCAGGGGCTAGAAGGGACCTCCAAAGCTCATCCAGTCCAACACCTCTGCCAGGGATCACCTAGAGCAGATCACACAGGAACACATCCAGGTAGGGTTTGAATATCTCCAGAGAGGGAAACTCCACAACTGCCCATGGGAGCCTGTTCCAGTGCTCTGTCACCCTCACAGGGCAAAAATTCCTCATCTTTACGTGAAATTTCCTATGCCTCAACTTCCACTCATTGCCTCTTGTGCTGTCATCAGGCATCACCAAGAAGAGCCTGGCTACAGCCTCCTGGCGCTCACTTTTACATCTTTATAAACATTGATGAAGTCACCTCTCAGGCTCCTCTTACATGAGATGGTGACTCCAACACCTTC